>JAGTTH010005009.1:0-206897 GCA_022606485.1 Agraylea sexmaculata | reverse complement strand
AGTATAATATGTTATTCCACTGTGATTTTTTTAATTTGGTTGATATATTGTGTGAAAACTTTATAATTTACGTTTTCACACAAGTTTTTAGTTTGTAATTATTTTTATTTGTCACAGTGATTATAATGCAATACTCGTTAGTTGGAACGTGAAAAATAGAAATTAAGAATATTTAAAAAAGAATAGAGGAAGACAAAAGTGAAAAAAAGAAAGAAAAGTGATACAAAGAGAAAAAAATAAACAACCATTGTGTAGTAAGTAATAACAAAAGAAATGAGATTTAAAAAATAATTGAATAATTCACGCTCTCTTTCAACATAGACCGAGACAGATTGAACAGGTCATTATGTGTAAATAGGTAAATATCGTTTACTTTAAATATTTAATGTTTTTATTGTGATAGCCCTAATATGCAATGGGCAAATACTCAAATATAGGTATATATAAATATAAATGGCATATATTGGTGAGGTTGGTGCATTTACGAATTTCATCACCGGCACTACGTCTCAGATAAGTGTCTAGAACATTTATAGATCTCATTTATATCCAAACAGAATAACATCAGACCTTGTGATCCGAGACTAAGTTACGATAACTTATCGTAGGCGCCATCTGATCAACACTTATATGTTAATCAAAACAATGTCCATCATGGGGGCTTTTCTTTCCGGCACCAATCTAATGAAACAAGTATTGGATGCTGCGAATTTTCCTATCATTGCCATTTTGATCTACGTTTAACATTTAAATGCCCTTCAATTTGGGCTTAAAATTAAATTTGAGGATATTTTCATCAAATAGCACAGTGGTTTATATCAATTCGATACTGAAAAATAAAATTCATAATATTCAAACGTCAATCGAGATCAAGCTTTGATTGAAAATGGGCTTGTGAAGAGTTTTAATAGCTTATCATGCAAATTTAAATGAGTCAGTTTATTTTATAAATGAAATACTCCACGAAGACGAAATTACGAATTAAGCAATTAAAATTTAAACTTCTTCAATACTAAAGCAACCAAACGTTCGTCTTTCTATTGGAAGGTCCTTTTTTATCTCTAGATCCCCGCCAATTAATTAACAATAATTCTTTAAAAAATATTCACTTCTATGAAATTCAATCCTCAATCTCTTTTCATAGTTTGCCCTGCTTTTTTATGAAAAAAACAACTTTTCAGTAGTATTCGAAGAACACAGCCTTCGAAATAATGTGGGACTCAACATTATACACACTTGGATGAAACTTTGAGCTGCTCTCTGTTAATTTAATTTGTAGGTTATCAACACCACCGGTATTTAGAAGGCCAGACATATGTATGATAAATATCAAGATTGCTGATGAAACAGATGAGTTTGACAGAGGCAATATTAATTGTCTCAGTCAGACTCATCTATTTGGTACACCATATTGATATTTACCCCATTGACGATGATTGGTTTACCAGATTATAGTTTTGCATTGTGACACAAAAATATGAATAAGAATCAATTTTTTTAAAGAATTTATTTTTATTAATTACAAAAAGGCTTAATGGACACATCAAACAATAGCCTGACTTTAATATAAATAGTGTACAATAGCTTTAGAGTAGTAAAAAATATGTCACGACAATCATACATTCAGTTCAATTCAGCGACAATATAGCATTCAGCATAAAATTTAGAACCTTCTATAAAATCTCGATGGAGACCTAAGAAAAATCATACATTCAGTTTAGAGGCAACAATATAGCATTCAGCATAAACTTAGTACCTTCTATTAGCTGTGTTTGATGGAAAGACGATTTCTTCATGTGTCTGGGGTGGTTTATACTTTTCCCACTTTCTGTGATTTAGTTTATCAAAATCAGTACAGGATTTAGCTATGTCTTTTAGATAAACACTTAACATTAGAAGTTCTTTATCTTTATCACGGTTCAAATGGGCATTTTTGAAGGGACGAATCTTCAAGCCTGTTTTAGGGTTCATAAGGAAATTACGCCTGATATCGTCAAACATAATGGTGTTTTTCGATGAGTATTGTTTATATTTTCCCCATATGACACCTAAAGGTTTTACCTGAAATAAGAATTTGATATGAAATACATTTTATTTTAAGCCCTATATAAGTATCATGATCATATTACATCGATAATTCCATATTTCTGGGTGTGCACTGTGATCATTGCTAATGAATCCAAGTAAAACATAATTTTATAATCGGTATGAGAGCACATTCCTAACAACTTCATCTTCTTCTTGATCCATTTCATATCAGTCGCCGACCATATTACAATGTCGTAATTTTCATAAGCAGATGTCAAAAATTCATGCAAATAAGGTCTCATCAATTCTAATCCTGAAAAATAATAATACAACATTAATTAAACTACATGACAATACATTAAGTATCAAAATAACCTTACCGGTTTCAGCAGGAGATCTATGATCAAAAAGAGTATAATCAATATCTAATACTAGGAGTTTCTTATCCGGCCTAGGTTCATTTATAACTTCAATATCATATTCTCTCACACGTTTATTAACTTTTTGTAAATAAATCTGAAATTTTATTTTATTTATATAAAATACAAAATTTGGATTAAAAAAAAATAATTATTATACCGCTTCATTTTCAACATCTACAACTCCACTGGCGCGATCAAGATCATCCACCACATCGTCGATATCTGTGGGCTTTGAGCAAGCTCCTAGAATATCTTCTTCTCTAGATCCCACCATCATAATCTTCATATCAGGTTTGAGATTTAAATCAGATAATACACAAGCATCTTCAGCGGGTTTTCCTGTAATGTTAAAATTATTACTGTAAAATAATTGTATGCGACTACAGACGAAGTTGATCATCAAAATTGTAATTATAAGTCAAGATGGAATATATTAACAGTTCAGGCTCGGGAGCTTTGACAGTGAGTAAAACAATTGGAAGCATGAAAGTATTCAAAATCAATTAATAACAGAATTACAGTTAGTTGGTTGCAACCACTACATCTTCCACTGAGAAACACAACCTTTTCTTAATTTTGTTTTCAATTGATAACTGAAATGTAACAGTGACAGTCTTTTATACGATGATAATCAATAAATATACCTTTGTTCTTGAGATTGAGTAGTTTCTGTCTATGTTCCTTGACCCCAGTGAGCGAGGTCAGTCTGCTCTTCAGTACAGCCACAGTGTCGCTAGTGTCCACCGCCAGCCAGAACTCCTGGCCACTCCACTTCACGCACACTCTCACTTCTTCCATCCTGACTCCTGACTCCAGACTCCAGACTCCTGACTCCTTACTCCAGGCTCCAGACTTCTATTTCTCTCACAGCTGGTAAACACTTTTTCTGCTGTCCAACTGAATAATGTTGCCACAATACTAATCTCTGCACTACTACAAACAAAGAATCAATAAAAAACAATTATTAAAAATCTAAATTTTTATTTATTAAGCAAAAAATATAATAGATATCATTATAGTAGAAAATTAATTATTCTGATTTTTTTTTCATTAATATTGCCATGCCAAAGAGTTTTGTCAGAAGTGTCAAATGAAATGTGGGTATTATAATAGTGCAGTAAATATTATTAATATGGTGCATGAGCATGAAGCCAGTCCCGGTGAAGTCAACAAAATAGTGAAAAAGCGAAAACCGAGAAAACCAACCCCACCAGCTCGCAACCATATTTATTTGAGCAATAAAACTCCTTTTAAAGTATTTCTACTGTGAGTATTTGTGGCATGACAATCACTAATCCGATCATGTTACAAACAGGCCCAATTAGACAAGTGTACCAAGTTGTTGATGAGCGATGAAACTGAAATAGTGCTTCATGGATTAGGTGCAAGCATATCTCGCTGTGCTAACCTGGCCCTTCAACTGCAGTCGCTCTTTAATAATACTTGCAAGATTGAAGTCAATACCTCCACTGTCAATCTGATTGGTTCGTTACTTTTTATACCTATTTTTTTTTAAATATACTCATTGTTGATTGCTCTCACAGATGATATACAACCGACAAATGATGATGGCGATTTCGGGAGCTCGGTGAGACAGAACTCGGCGATACACATAAGAGTTTTTAAAGTGCTAGAAGCCGTGTGAAATGTTTTTTAAACTGAACGAGATTGTTTTGTGGCTTGGACTTACGATATTTGAAATATGGACGAATTTGATTTCGGTAACCATATTCTCCGTACTGCTGGCGCTTAAGATAGACGGTGTTCTAGGTGAATCTTGGTGGATTATCTTCTCACCGTTGTTTATTAGTGATGGACTCAACGCCTACTTTTGTTGTATAATATTTATTAGAATGAACCTGTACACAAACTTCCGATCGTGTTTATATCGAGCCTCGTGGAGTACTATCTTTCTTGGCCTTACCTTCGTGTTTAAGTTCTTACTGTGCAAAAAATTAAGTGGTCAATCGTCCATCGATTATAGTGAAGTTTTTGCACCCATTTTTATATTACTTCAATTGTTTGCCGTGAGAGCATGTCAACTGCATCAATAAAACAAATCTATTTTTAAATACAACCTTTATTATTTAATAATTAATTATACATTTAGAAGAGAGAACTGAAGAATCCTGTAGATTTCTTTTTGTCTTGCTTATTAAAATCAAAAGTAAAATCGTCATTTGGGTCTGTTTTCTTATCTTGCTCCGCTTCTTTTATAGAATATACAAAAGAAGATGGACCTTAAATTTTTTTTTTTTAAGAAAATGTACAGTTTTCATAATTACTACCTTATTAAACTTACCTGCTATAGCAACATCTTGGTTGGAATTTGAATCTTTTTCATTTGCAGGGGATTTTACAGGAGATAAATCAAAGCATTTTGAATCTAAAAAAAGGACACATGTAAAATTTCATAATAATAAAATAAAATTTACTTACTCAAAACCGAAGTATATGTTTGGAAGCCTTCCCCGAAGTTCGATTCAGGACTAGAAATGATTGATGATTTTACAGTATAATAGCAATTACTCTCTTCACTGCTGTTGAGGCTTAAAACGTTGATATTTTGGGGATACTATATGTAAAGAAAAATCATCATGATAAAGTATAACGATGGAAAGGGAAATCCATCATGCACTTATTGCTATTTTCAATCAAAGGATAATAAACTCAGTCTTTGATTGAATCAAGCCAGGGCCATTTGTTTGAATTAAAAAATACATTGATTACCTCGGTTAGTATATTATTATTGGATTCCATTGTTTCTTGTACAGTTTCATAACTTTGAATATATCCAGTTGTCTCTAACGACGGATTAATATTGACTTGTGGCGTATCTTGTATATCAGTCATATTCACATCTTCAGTTAATATATCATTCTCTCCAGAATCTTCAATGTTGTAAATAACATCTTGGTCCTTAAAAGTGATTTGATAATTTATTAAAACTTTATAATTTATTTTATTATGATGAACATACCATGATCTTTGAATCTATGATTTCAATGGGTTCCAATGGTTTACTCATCATTTTATTGAGTAGTGGAAGTGTTTCTTCAGGTCTCAGAATATCGTCAGTGATTACTACAATTTTTTTGGATGCATTTAAATCACATAACTCTTTTTTCACACAACTAGTTTTATTGTGATTTGTTTCATCAAATGTTTCCATGGGTACTTCTTCGGGTACTATTTTATTCATTATATTATCATATTGTGTTATCATATTCTCTACTTTTTCCTCTGGAGAATCGACAATATCATCTTGATTTTGTACTGAAAGCTAATTTATATTTTGAAATTAAATTATCAATCAAATTAAAAAAATATTTGCACCTGCAGGAGAGGAATGTGATCATCTGCAAAATTTAGCTTCGGTAACTCGCAAAAAGGTAATGAATTTGGTAAACTTTCATTGGTATTCATGTTTATCAGGCTTTGTTCAATCTCCTCTTTGTCTCTTTTTAACTTTTCATTTTCTTTTATGCATACTGTAATTGCTTTTTGTAAATTATATAAATCCAGACCGTATTTCTTTTGGTCTCTTCTTATAAATGTTGAAAACTCCACAATCAAATTTTGATTTTGTGCCTGTCGTATCTGTTTATGAGCCTTCACAGCCTTAATGGTATCTTCTATATCGGTATCTAGTTTCATCACCACATATTTGAGATGTTCTGCTTCCTCCAATTGTGCAGCTTTCAATTTCATCAAATGTGTTTTTTTATATATGTCATTGTATGATGCCAATAAATTATTAAAAACGTTAACGTTATTGACATTCATTTGCAAGAACGACTCCTTTTTTTTCTTGGCCTCGAGCAAATTTTTTTTCAACAAATAGTTGTCATCTAAAATAGCCAGTCTCTCCTGTAAACTATAATAAGTGTGTCACTCATTTTTTGAAAACGCAGATAATTAATCAATATTACAATACCTGGCTAACATATCTTTAAATTTTTGTATTGAACCTTGATTTGACGATGACAGTCTTTCCAACAAAGCAATTTCTTTATTGAGAGTGGCACTTTTATTTTGATATTTATGGACAAGATCCTCATAAACTAGAAGGGGTTGTAATTAGTAATGATTAATTAGCAATCAGTATATTAATGATGCTAGAACAAACAACAAGAACCTTGATGACCCGCGTTGAGAGTGGCCAGTTGCCTGTGTGCTGCAAGTGCAATCTGAGATGCATTTCCAATAGCTTTTTCTTCTTCACTCTGTTCCGCTTTCTCGGCTGGTTGTTCTTCCCTGGCGCTGTCCTTAATGTCCTTATTGTCCTTACTGGCCACGCCCCTCGTTATTGCTTCCTTCTCCATAAAATAATTACATTTGCCCTTTACTTGTAATTCGTACGACCTCCCCGACGCCATTTGTCTGTTTTTTAAATGATGTGCCGGCACTACGCACTTATGGCAACACTATCAATTTATAAAATATACATATATGTATGTATATTTTGCTATAAATTTAATTTTTTCATTTTTAACAATAGAATACAAATTATCAATTGCTTATCTGACTCTGATTAACTTTTTTTACAGGGCACTTTTATATGAAAGAAAAAAATAAATATTTATTAAAAAACCAATTGTAATGAGGTGATAAAAACGAAATTCTCGTAACAATTTGCCTCAGATATGACTTATTCCATCTTCTATAAAGTTACCTCAAAAAAATTTCAATTCCCTAGTGACGAGAATGAGGACAATTAATAATGAAGATTTTATTCCAAATAGATTACCTCCAGTAAGTATATTTATTATACATACATTTTACTTGAACGTAGGTATATAAAAATATTTTCTTATCAACTCTTTGATGTTCCAAAATAAATTAGAATTTGCAATTCCGGTTGACGACTTTCTGCATTAGCGATGGTGAGGATTTAAATGCAATTTGTTAAATATTCTAATCTAGTTGATGTTAAATTACTATTAACTGGTTACTCGCATAAATATTCATTTGTACTCATTATTTGACATTATCAAGCACAAGCATTTAAACGAAGGTATGAAACTGGTTGTGATATAAAATCAAACAATGGAACTGCCAAGAGCAAACTTCAGTATTGATTAAATGACAAATTCCATCAAGTGACATCTGAGAAAATCATTAACTATGTAATTTTTGTAGAACATTTACAAATTTGTATAGAAGAGATTTTAGATTGAAAATAAATGGGACACTTTGTTGTCTAAATCATACATAGAAAATGATGTCCAACGTTAGTGGCGCAGTGTAATTTCACTTCACTTTGATATAATGTATATTAAAAGAAAAAATCAATTGGGAATTCTCATTCAATTTTTATAGTACTCTATATACAATAATGTTTGTTTTGGTAAGGTTTCATTATTAGCACCCAAGGTACTTTAACTGATTTTTTTAAATAATATTTTGAAAATAAACAATGTTAAAAAAACCTTTTAAAAAAATTGAAATGCTTAAGTAGGAAATGAACATTATACAATAAATCAACAGACACTTCGCTAACATAATATAACCAATCTAATAAAACTAATTTTTTCAACTGTGAAATATTTATCGTGGTAATGGAGGGGCTGGAACTCCACCCGGTCCTACCATAGCCGCGCTGGGACCCAAAAGGAACTGAAATATAAAAAAAAAATTGTTTGTTAACCCCAATTCATAATAAAATGAATAAACTTTGATTTGAGTTTACTTGTTTTTGTTGATTTTTTTGCATTTCTTCCATTTTAACCCTTTCTACTTCAAAAAGTACAGGTGCAAATAAAATAACTGAACTGCTTGCAACTATCCAGGATGCACTGCGACTGAATGAATAGAGTGTTTTTATACCAGACCTAAAAGAATTAATGAATGAGTTACAACTGTGTGTTAAAACAGGTTTTAATAAAAATTAGTACCATGTACTGGAAACCGCAACATTTGTCACATTCCTAACACCTTCTGGAATCATTTCTGTTAAGCCCCATAACCGCTCGCCTAAGGTTTCATCAGGTTCCTAAATAAATAATTTCATTACAATCATATGATATGTGTATAATATCATTTTTAAAGTTTTATATAATTACATCCGCATACGGGTCAATTTCTTGAAGAGAATTTTGTTCGGAATCCGATTTTTTGACATTTTCCTAGAATATAAAAACAATATATCAGTATGAAACATGATTTATGTAAAATAAATAAACAAATAAAATTAAAAAAATTACAAGATTTATTAAAGAACCGTTTAGATAAATTATCAATTCTATACCATTATGGAAAATGCTATTATTTTATTATGTGCATGCCTTCAAATTTGTTTATTTATTGAGAAAACATTGAAATATTATTTACAGGAATCTTTTATAACTTTCTTTAAGTAGATAATACACAATATGAAATGTCAGTTTTAGTTATTGAAGTGACTGGAGTGATTGATGTAGTGACTAACTGACCAAAAGTGTCAAGACTCTAGAGTAATATCGGGAGATACATAGAACAGTAATGTGATATGAAAGCTACAAAGAATGATAATCATTGTGAAAGATGAAGGACGTGAGGTTATGCAGGATCACGTTACATAGTTGAGGTTCTGGTGAGGCAGTGACAGGTGCATGTTCATGTCCAGGCCGCTGTCCAAGTCCTTCTCTGCATCAGGATTCACCTCGAACAGAATATCTCCATCTCCTCCGACTTCTACCAGATTTGCCATATCGACTGAATCGCACCCGCTACTCACTGACACTTTTGCACTTTACCGACACCACAATTTATACATGACCGATACAATATTAGAAATATTTTATTGAATAAATATAAAAATATAAAAGTTTGTCAGGTGAATGAATAATTTCAACTATCCTCCATTAAATTTGCCTATTTTTACAGTTTTCAGACGCCACTCTCTCTTGTGCAATCATTCTATTTAGAATTCAATTGCAAAGTCAAGTGTCCAATTGACACGTGATTCCAATGTTTTAATATAAATAGTAATAATTATAATAGTCGTGTATCATCTGGTGTGTTGAAATGATGGATTACGTAAAATGTAACGAGTGGCGAGAGTATTTGTACATGAATACATAGCGGCTGAAGTCGTCCAGTGGTAGTGCACAGTGCACAGTGGACGGAGGCGGAGAGGACCTGGACACTTTGTGGGCCGTGGACAGTGGACAGTGGACAGTGGACAGTGGACAGTGGACAGTGGACAGTGGACAGTACACACTGGACAGTGGACAGTGGAGCGGACAGTGCACACTGGATGGACTACTGTGAGGACAGAACAGTATCTGGTAGCTGGTAGCTGGTAGTGGTAGCTGGTCCCCGTCAGATCGCAGTGTTTACCAATATCCGTGCATCTTGGACACAATCACGTAATTATTGTTATAACTCGTCCTGGTTCAGTGCAGTGTAACCACCCCAACAGTCCAGGATGGCCCAGTGGCCCGCTCTGGTGTAGTTGGTCTCGTTGTAGTGATTAGTCAACCATCTGGTTCATCTCTTTGTATCGAGTCCTCCGAGCGACACGTAATTGGTTCACTCGCTTATTGGCTTCTTCAATAAAATCCCTTGAGCAGATATTATCGATTGTAATATGAAATCTGTTTTCAAGGCCACATCGTCTTGTCACCCTTATTTATGATGTGTAATAATCTCCCTTATCGATTATCTTGTCGGAGACCTTCCCCCCCTCTTTTCCCGTTCTGTCTTTTTAGCGCACCCTATTTTCTTCATTTTCCTATCTTTGAGATAACAGAATTACTATTACAGATTTTCCGCAGCAATCTAGAACTTTTCAAGGTTGACCTGCCATTATAATCATTACATTTTTTTTTAAATGTCAACTTCACGCTTTGTCTGCGATTTCGAGGACAAATCCTACTTTTTTTCTCCTCATTTTTAAACCGTAAAAGATCGCTCGTTTTTTATATGCTCAAAAATAATTTGTATATATTGCTTTGTTATTGTGTACGTTTTTCTTCTGTATCAAATGGTTATAATAAAATACGTCAATTGAGCATTAATTTTAATTAAAAATAAAACTCAAAACACATGATAAGATAAACAATTTTCTCTTATTCATATGTGACGTATTGAATTAATTTATTTATAGTTATACACCCAGGTAGCTAATTTAAAATTGCCCAATACTAAATCAATGCAAGAATTACTTTAAAAAAATTATATAGTTCCTTTAAAAATGCATTCAAAGTGTGTTAAAAAATAACAATGTGATTTTAATATAAGTTTTTGAAAGCTCCTTTTCAATCTGGCTATAAACAACATAAAAATGATTTACAAATTTATTGCATTAATAAAATATTTCTTCATTTATTCATTTTTGTAGAAAACATAAACCACACAAATAAAGAGACCCGTGTATTATTGATGAGTTTTATTGTTTTTTTCTGACTTCAGCAGTTATTATATCAATAATAATATCTATATATCTGTTATCACAACGACGCAATATGCTGCATACAATTTAATTAAAAGTAAATTAATCGGTAGCAGTTTTTATTGCTGACGTGTGTTAATATACCTGTACTCTATTTCCTCCTTTACTTGAATCATAGTTACTTTTGTTAATTCACAAATCGGGAATCACAAATTGATGTATAATAATACTTTTTCTTTTGTTCGTTTAATTTTTAAACCCTAAGAAAATGTTTCCTTTCATTCAATAAAATATCAATCACCACATTATTTTTCAATTACTTTATCTGAACAATGCAAGCTCTATAAAACAATCGTTTGTTTTTTTTAAACAGCTGTTCATTGTTTATTACTGTCAACAATATATTTATTTATTTTTTAACAATTCATTCGTGTAATCTTTAATCATTTATTGAGGTGTCTCATGATGCATTTGTTGTGAACATATTAATCCATACAATATAGTTTTATGCAAAGAATGCCCCACTACTTGTGTCGCCAAATCTATATATTTCATATCAAACCACCAGTTTATCAATAGTAGTATTACTACGCAGCGGGGACATTACTATTTAGTGTTATTGGCATTCTGAATACAGTCCAACTTCTTATTTGTGTTATTATTGTTTCGGTGGTCATTGGAAATCCATAACTATTTTACCCCTGATAATTTTATCAGTCTATCACCTTGCTTGAAACCCGCTTTTTAAAATAAACATTGCCAAAACAACACAGAATTGATAATTTCCTATGAAAGATGGGGAAATCATAACAATTATTTAAATCAACCCCTTAAGCTAAACATAATTAAGTATAATATAAATATCTGTCTTTTGAATATACATTGAAATTGACTAATTGCCCTATAAAATCCCCAATCCTGTATAAGAACAAGATCAGCTCATATTACAACTATTTATGTGATTTTTCAATTATGTATCCATATTATCTTCGGTTAATTCAGTACATTAAATCCCCATACTTATGACTAGTGACGTATTTTACTTTGTTTTTTTTGTTTTCATTAAGTTGATGCACTATAACTTTTCTTAAAAATTTCTTGATAAAAAATATTTTAATTCACACAAACAACAACATAGATTTCATATGCATAAATATGCAAATTCTGCCAACATTTTAAATGTCGACAGCTATAAGTGGCTATATTTACAAACTCATGAATAAAGCTACTCATTTTTTATAAAAATAAAAATTATTTACTCTTTTATTGCCAATCACTTTGCATATTATATAAATCTTATTTGTCAAATTACATAAGATACATATTACAATGTTGAGTTGGTACATAGTTTTATAATGTGTTGTTAGTAAATATTTTATTCAATGAAATTTTTTTTTAGGAATTAGTGTGTGACGTGTGGGGATGGTGTACTCGCTTGGTGGGTGGGGCATGGGAGATACTGATGGGGATTTCGGACTGTTACAACAGCATCACGATGAACCCTTCTTTGAAGATCTCTCTTGTGATTTGCAAATGGTTCCCGGGGATAACTCGGCTATAGTTACCGAAAGTGATCGCGATGACAGTTTTTGTCGAGAAACGGAAGAAGGTGAAGCATGTACCCTATCGGAAGATGGCTACCACAGTCATCATTCTCTCCCTCAAACACCAATCGACAAAGAAGTTGATTTGTTCCCACTTAACAACCAAGTAAGTTGAACATTTTTATTGTTTGCTTTTTTGAAAATATATTTCCATTTGTTTGTTTATTTATCTGCTTATCTGTAACAGTTTATTGATAAGAAACAGATAATCCACCAGCGTGATAGCTCAGGGGATAAGACGCGTGACTACTAATACTGTGGTCATAGGTTCGAATCCCACTCAAGTCAAGAAATTTTTAAAATTGATTTCATCGGTTATTACGACTGGGAGATCGGGAATAATATTAATAAAATCCCGATCGATCGTCTTGATCCAGGTTTACTCTGATTTCCTGGATTGTAAGGTAAATACTGAGGCGATTATTAAGTCGGCAGAGCCGCTCTGTCGGTGACCTGTGTAACTAGTAATAGTTAAGATCACCGACAGACAATTAACACGTTGTTGTGTATAAATACCTCCTCAAAGAAAGCTCCATCAGAGATGTAGGTTCTCTGGTATTCCAGAAGACTGTGTTCTCTTAATAATAATAATAATCAATATTTATCCACTGTTATTATATTTATGTATATGTGCATATATAGAATATTATAAGTAAAATATATACTAGCAGTATATATTTTTCATTATTAATAGCAAAATTGGGCTACTGTAGTAGGTTCAATTCCTGCTGTATGATAATTTGATTAATTGCCATGCTCAAGGCTGAATCAGTTCTCTATTTATCTACAGCCAGTTAATTTATTTCTTACTCTATTGATTAATTATTATTTCAGGTGGGCGGCCATACTCGGTTGTTAGTTTTAAACGACAGCACTGTCATCAAACCTTTGAATATAAGAGAATTACACTTCTACCAGAACATTCCATCTGACATTGAGATGTTTGTCCCTAAATACAAAGGTACTTTAGTGCAAATATATTTCTTAACTCTATTGTTACTGTTTAAAGTCGCGGTGTATTTTAGTCACTGTTTCAGTATATTTTTCAATGTGGTCCCTCTATTTCTATCTGCAAAATTATCGCTTTTCTTGACCGTTAAAAGTGCGAATTAGTCAACAGATTGTGTTTTGAAATTTTACTGCCTAGTCTTTCCCGTCTTTTCGAACAAAATTCTCAATTTTTATTTTTTTTGTTTGTTTATTCTTTCATAACATATTCATGCTACTTTAAAATTCCCATTATAATAAAATCAAATGCTTGTTATCATGGCAGCATGTCCTCAATTCCGAAAAAAAGTCAATTTGTTACATCATTCATTTATCTACGAATATAGACAATATAAATATTTTTTTCTTAATAATGTTAATATGTCATCTGCTAAAATTTAGATATAATCTTTTGGTAAGTGATTTTCATACAAACTTTTTATTTTAATTATTTTAAATTTAGAACAATTGGCCATTTTAATTATTGAACTAGTCATATATTTATAAAACTTAACTTGAATGGGAGCAGTGGAAACATAATCCATTGAATCCTCAAGTTCTTTCTGTTGAATCTCAGGTTGTGAATAATTAATTAAGTTGCCAATCATCATTTAAATATCATTTCTTAACAAAAGAGTGATCATTTAACAAAGTGAGACAATAGATTCACACACCCGGACTTCGACAGAAAGTAGTTTTAAGTTTGTTGAAATCGTTTTAGAAATAAGTGTATGAATGATATCAATGGTCTGATTTATCCTGTCATTTTTATTTTCAATATAAAATGTGCATTTGCTTTATTTTAATACTGCCATTGATTGATAAATTAGTTGTTAAATATACAATGCAATGCAAATGGCGTTGATTTGATGCAATTTTGCTTTTTTCTCATTGTCTTATTGCATATTTTCCCACCACTTACCCGTTCCCAGAATTAGATTTTTGCAATTGATTGAAATCATAAAATAAATATTCCTCTAATGATGACTTAATTGAACCTTCTCCGAATCAGACCTGATATAATGTGATTGAGTGTATGAGAGAGGTGCTTACTGCGCCTGATGCAAAAAACAGTTTCGTTGTTGTCGCAAGGGCTCCCAGACGAGGGCTGGCTGCAGTTCAGCTCGCCGGGGCAAGCAACCTGGATCAGCCCTCTCACTACTCCTCGTCCCCCGCGCCATGTGACGCACACACACACACACACTCACCAGTATTGGTAACTCCCATGGGGTTTGTATTTCTAATGCATACATTCGTTTATTTTTTCATCGCATAAGTTGGCAATCTGACTAATTAAGTATAAATAAGGATGCATAAGTGATCATTGTATTAAGCAATGTCAAAAGATAACATCTCTGTTTCTCTCCTAGCAACAGCTGTGTATATGTATAATTTAATATGTAGTCACGGGATATTTTCTGTATCATTGTGGGCTTGATGACTAGTATCATTTTTTTGAATAACCGTAAGTTCCATAGTCATTCATTTTCTTCTTTTTTTTTTAATCCCACATACATAATTTTGTATTCATTGATATGAAAGCAAATTTATTTTTGTCAATTGTATCTAACTTTTAAAAATTATATTTTAGATTATTTTCAATGAAGTCATAGAATGTTTTATTTGATAAGTTTAGGTACCTATAATATAAAACATTGTTTCATTAATAATGTACATTATATTATTTTCATCGAACTTGGATAATGAACGTATTAAATTGTTTCAGGTGTCATGCAAGCAACAAACACGGGCAACATCAAGTTAGATAGAAGATATTCTCCCTGTTTCCGAGATGAGTCTGAACGCAAGCAATCACTCGGTTCAAAAAGAAAACGGGATGATGTTTTAAAGTAGGAATTTAATAAATTTTATGTCCAATATCAAAACTATACAACTTTTTCTTTTAGATTTAAAGTACATAGGAATGGAAAAGCAGCAGAAGTTCTGAAAAGTATTTCACAATTAGATAATTCTAATAAACAATGTATGTAAATATGTATTTCGAATAAAAGTATAAAATTATTATGTTTTTATAATAAACACATTTTTACCCATTTCAGATTTTTTGATGCTTGAAAATATTACATCGGCATACAGAAAGCCCTGCATTTTAGATCTTAAAATGGGGACAAGGCAACATGGAGACGATGCCACAGCAGAGAAAAAAACTAAACAGATTGCCAAATGTGCAGCAAGCACGTCTGCTTCATTAGGAGTACGACTCGGTGGAATGCAGGTGTACGAAATTAATGGGGATAGTGAAAAAGTAATGCGCAAAGACAAATATTGGGGACGTGGTCTTACAGAGTCAGGTCTCCGTGATGCTCTTCGTACATTCTTTAGCGCAGGTCGTGTCATTCCCCATGAGAATGTTATTAAACGTGCAATGCAAAGACTGGAACTTCTTCGTAAAGCAATTGCCAACCAATCATCGTATAGATTTTATTCATGGTTAGTATAAAACAAAATGTACTTTTCGATTTTTCATGATTCTAAATAAATAATATTTTAATACATTTCAGCTCATTATTAATCGTATATGATGGAATGAATGATGAATATTCAAATTTTACTGAAAAAGTGAACATCCCAAGTAGTACTGCTTACGACGCAGACGCATCCAATAGCTCCATAGACTTTAACCTATCGTCTTCCCATGAAGACACTGCCAATACTTCGCACTTCAACATGACCACACTCCATGAAGAAATTGGTGGCAAAGATGCAAAATCGAAGAAAGCAAAAATACCCTTTTGTCCCATATCGGAAGACACAATATATTTAGATGAACCCACTGTAAATTTGAGTGTCCCGTCTATGAATACCTGCAGATTTAGTACCAGCCCAGTTTCTGTCGACAGCTGGATGGTTTATTCATCCAACAGCAGTGACGATTTTTGTCTATCCAGTAATTCGGTAAGCTCAGATGACACATCATCGGACGTTGAAGTGAGAGATGACAAGAGAGCGAGAATCGCACAAGCCAAGAAAAGATCACCCAAGAAAAAGCCATTATCTATAGCCACTGAATCCGTTCCTCCAAACATAGTCGATATTAGATTGATAGACTTTGCTCACACCACATTTGCAAATAGTGGCTCAGCAGGAAAATTTGAGCACTTTTTGCCGCACTTTGTACCCAACACTACTATTCACCATGGACCCGATTGTGGCTTCTTAACTGGTATTGACAGTTTACAGCGCCTATTATCTGAAATACTAGAAGATATTGAACATAACGCATAAGTGCTTCGGAAATTAATTGACTTAAAGTCACATTCACAAACTAAACAGCTTTCATTATTATTATTAAAACAAAACAACACAGCCATCGCCATTAATGTGATAGTTTTTTTTTTAATTTATGTTTTATCAAGTAGAGTGCAATTTATGACTATTTTTTTATGATATTTAAACAATTGAGAATATCGTAAATAAATTGACATACAGTGCAATATGTACACAAATTGTACATATAAATATTATATTTTCAAGTCACCATATCTAAATATATTTTATTACGACTGACATCTGTAAAATTACGTTGTATGCTAATTGTCATTTTGAATAGTCCAAATCAGATTTGGAATGTTGTACAATATTCTGTGATCTTTTATATTTATCAAGTTTTTTAAATTACTAAAATTGTAAAGTGTAATAATTTTAATTTGAAAATTTTCCAATTGGAAAAAATCTAGTGACTGCATAGCAATAGTAAATTACCTTCTGAGCGAAGTGAATATTTCTTTTTAGGGTCTGCATTTTTTACTCTCGATTTTAAATTCTTAAATATCCTGTGACTAGTTTGTATCTCTTGTTTAAGTTTTCTGTATCTCTATGTATATCACATAAAATTTCCTTTCAAAGTCACACATTACATAACGATCTGATCCAATGATTCAAACGAATTGTCAACATATCTATTATTTGTCAATTTATGTTATGTACCTGGTTTAGAATAATATTATTTAATAGCGTCAATGTTTATTTGAATTTATCCCATCGAATTGTACACCACATTCCACCGTCAATTTTATAGTTCAGATCTTTTTTTATTAATTTGCTCTGAATTATATTGAAAAATATACAACAGGTGAAATGTACTACTACATTTTTGTACCTTAAACTGATAAAATATGTGTTCACGGTGACTTTTTTTTAAATGTTATTCTTTTTGCATTTGTATTCGGATATGGTGCGTATCCCATTTTCATAAAATGTTGCTTGAAATTAATTTGATTATCCATAGACCGTGTGAATTATGCTGTATGTTTTATGGTTGGAACTATTAAACTTGTAAGTACACAACTGTGAAAAATATAAAAAGTTTCTCTAATCTAGTTTGATATGCATTTGCTATTGTGATACTTTCCGTAAAATATGTACTGTAGTTTGTCAAACTGACAAAGCTCTCAACAAATTTCTATAGTTTGAATTCCAATATTCTTCGAAATACATGTAAATAACTGGTCGTGGTTAGGATGTAAGATTATAACGATTTATTACCACTGCGTAATGTTTTGCGATTTGTTCCAAAATGTTCATGTAAAATATTAGATTAATAGTGTGATTGTACTGAATAGACAAATCATGCCAAAAGTTATTTTAATGTATTAAATTTTTATATGAGCTTAATACTGTACATAGTATGTTTCATAATTAAATTATCGAAACTCATCAGTATTTGTTGATAAATTGTATATTATTTGTAAATAAATAAATATTTTCAAACATTTTTTTTATTGAACATATTTAAAAATAAGAAGTAATAATTCTTCCAAATAAACTATATCCATAGTAAATATTTCTAGTTTTATTCTGCAATATTGTGATATAATAATAATTGGGTAGGCTTCTGAAGTATTGTTGAGCCCTAATCATTTTTCTGAAAGCTGAATCAGATCTCCGTTCACAAGATGGTAAAGGTTTGAAATTACACACTGTAGCGCTATCTGGACAGCGCCGATATGTATTTATGCACTTCCAGTTAGCGCGAACAACTAACATCCCGTGTACTTCCACTGGGGCACTCATGTTACTCGCCTCGGACCGAGAGGACGTCTTTGTCTGGCGCTCCTCTCGTAAATAGTTAAACTCCAATAAATACTGGCCAGTCTCCAATCTTTCATTGCAACACTCAACTCAACACTCTCACTCCTGCACTGATAATCTGGACCCACAATCATGGGGGCAACCCCTCGTACCCCATACTGGTGACCCCTTGTGTGAATACTCGACCTTCTACCGGCCGGCCATGACTGCGAGACCACGAGGCAAGAACATCCACCACAGCCACCAGAGCGACCAGAGAACTCGCAACAGCCACCGGAGCGACCAGAGAACTCGCAACAGCCACCGGAGCGACCAGAGAACTCGCAACAGCTCGCAAGGCACAACAGCTACCACTGGAACAGCAGCCGTTCCAGCGTAGCAGCACGGCGAAGACCGCAAGGTTCCCCACGGCACCAGTCTCCTGGCATACTGACCTCCCGAGACAGTCACAACTTGGACCGCGTCCCTCATCCTCGGCTCCTCGGAGGTGCCACAGTACAACGCAGGGCTGGTGTTTCCCCTGGTGATACGCTTCACCATTAGCCACGGCGGCGCGTCATCCGACTCCTGAGATGTTCGCCGCCCCCTCAGGAACCTTTCGTCGTCGACGCCGACTCAGCCTCCGCCCAGATCATGCAGCCGCCCAACAGAAGTCAGCATCGATTAGTCCATCAGTGCAGTGAACAAAATTTTAATTCAATTTTTTTGTCAAAAATTTTTTTGTAACATTTTTTTTCTCTTAAAATTTTTTTTAACAATTTTTTTTTCTTTAAAATTTTTTTTTTGTAACATTATTTTTTCTTCTCTGCAATTTTATACATATCAATGTTTTTTTTTAATTATATCGTTACACTGGGGAGGGAGTCCTGTAGCGCTATCTGGACAGCGCCGATATGTATTTATGCACTTCCAGTTAGCGCGAACAACTAACATCCCGTGTACTTCCACTGGCGACTCGGGTCACGTGCCTCGGACCGGGAGGACGCATTTGTCTGGCGCTCCTCTTGTATATAGTTAAACTCCAATAAATACTGGCCAGTCTCCAATCTTTCATTTCAACACTCAACTCAACACTCTCACTCCTGCACTGATAATCTGGACCCACAATCATGGGGGCAACTCCTCGTACCCCATACACACATTAATTGGAATCTTCCACCTATCACAAGAAATTATGTACATTGAAGAAAACGATGCACCTGCCTATCTTAAAATAGATCGATCTAAATTTAAAAAATCCGCCGGAATTGTTTAGTTTAATGACACTGTACAAAAAAAGAGCAATGTAGTGAATTTTCAAACTTTCAAATTCTAAGCAACAACCATAAAATAAATATTTCTCTCTACCAAGCAATATGAATTTTCATTTATTTGTCCTTTTTTCATTATTATTGCTCACTAAAAACCTTTGCTTTTAAATAGTTAATAAAGCAATTTATATTTATATAATTATATTGAAATTAAATTAAGTAAAAAAAATAATTAATGTATTACTTTTATTGTTATTTATCATTTAACTGGCAACAAATGTTAGAACTGTCAGTGTGATTGAAGGGAGTGTCAGTGGGTGATATTGTTCAAGATTCAGTTTGAGGTTGAGTTTGGAGGATGGCGGAAACCGGAGTCCTGCCCTTTGTCAGGGGCCTGGATTTGGCTGGGAATCAATTTTCTGTATATTTCACATATTTTTCAATCTATATCATTATCACCTCTAAATATATCCTCTAGTGACAACCTGTTACATTTCTCGAAGATCACTTTTAATTTTAAAAAATGTCTCCGTTGCTGAATTTTGTCAAAATTTTAATTTTCTACTATAATCCAAATTATTTGTATTTGTTAAAATAGAATGGCAACTTTCCAACCACCATGAAACTAATGACTGGAATGCAATGGTTAAAACTAGACAGGACGGGTCTTAGTGAAATTCCGCCAGAAATGGGAAAACTTATAAAATTAGTAAGTTGTACTTTATATTGTTTTTTCTTTGCGAATATTTTATAATTTTTTTATTTCAGGAAAATTTATCTCTGAAACGCAATAATTTAGAAAAATTATATGGCGAGATCACAGAGTTGCACTGTCTACGATCTTTAAACTTAAGACACAACAAAGTGAAGAGTTCCGGGCTGCCGAGTGATTTATTCAAATTAGAAGAACTCACAACATTGGATTTATCACATAATAAGTTGAAAGATATTCCAGATGGTCTTGAAAAGGCTAAATCATTACTCGTATTAAATTTGAGCAATAATATGTCAGTATAATATTTTGTAGACTGTAGTTTTAGTTTTGATTAAAAAAATTAATAATTTGATATTTTAAGGATTGAAACAATTCCTCCTGCATTATTTATCCAATTAACTGATTTGTTATTTTTGGATCTTTCCAATAATGAGCTTGAAACATTACCACCACAAACTCGAAGGTTAACAAATTTGCAGACTTTGATCCTTAATAATAATCCATTAGGACTATTTCAATTAAGGTTTGTTCAGACAGCAAATTATCATACTGTATTATTGATTATATCATTAAAAATATTTTATTTCAGGCAACTTCCATCCCTTTTAAGTTTGGAAACCTTACATATGAGAAATACCCAACGCACTCTTGCCAACGTTCCCAGTTCTCTAGAATCTTTATCGAATCTTGCCGACCTTGATTTATCCCAAAACACACTGCCCAAAGTACCCGATTCAATTTATTTACTAGTCAATCTCAAGAGGCTCAATTTATCCGAAAATGAATTAACCGAAATATCAACAGGTAATAATTTTGTATAATATATTGATCTTATTTATATTGATGCTTAAATTGTAGCCATTGACTCTTTGCAAAAACTGGAGACATTGAATCTTTCAAGAAATAAATTAACGGCATTGCCAAATTCACTTTGTAAGCTTTCCCGTTTGAGAAGATTGTATGTGAATGACAATATGCTGGACTTTGAAGGTATTCCTTCGGGTATTGGAAAATTGGGAAGTTTGGAAACATTCTCCGCTGCTAACAATCATCTTGAAATGATACCTGAAGGATTGTGCAGGTAAATATCAAACTATCCCTGTAATTTCTGCGGCAATAAATATGTATTGGAAATAAAAAAAGGGAGATTCTATTTTGTTTCCAATATTCATATTAAGTATTAGAAACTAAAAAAAAATGATTCTTTTTCTTGTGTAATGCTTAAAAGATCTTTTTTTAATGAATATTGATGAATTACATTGTCGTTTTTATGAAATGTATTAGTTAATGGCTTTTCACTTTTTCTCTACCCAATGAATATTTATTATAATGATATATGAATAGTATAATTTATAAATATTTGTTTGATTATTGTTATTGTCTGAGACACATGTTTACTTCTTTCGGATGACTGACCGCAGCTCATCTGTATGCTATGCTAATTTCAAATTTCTCCATGAGAAATGCTCACTGTTTGGTGGAGCATGACAGTTGTTACTGAATTTCCTTCTCTCATGCATCTTTTGCATTCACATAATTCTCCAATTGATGTAAAACAGTGCTTTTTAAAATAATTATGTAAACTTATTACATTTTTGTATACTTCTATTAAAATGCAGTTCAGAAGTGAAATTCGCTAGTGTTGCAAACTATGGATGTATTGAAGTGCATGTGGGAATGGCCGACCTACATTCTTTGGCAGCTACTCTATAAATTATGTGAACATATTTGTCCCAGGTGCGGTTCTTTAAAAAAGTTAAACCTCAGCTGCAATCGTTTGATCACCCTCCCTGATGCTATCCACCTGTTCACCGATCTTGACCAACTTGATTTAAGAAACAACCCAGATTTGTTAATGCCTCCAAAACCACAAGATGATCAAAAAGGCTCGGGCGTTGAATTCTACAACATCGACTTTTCCCTGCAGAATCAATTAAGATTGGCAGGAGCTTCTGTTCCGACTCCGATCCAGGCGACACGTGAGTTATTATATTTAAATTTAACACACAAAATATTCAATCTGACAATACATTATTACCTGTAGACACAAGTAAAGATGCTGTTGCTAGAAAATTGCGTCTTAGAAGAGGACGAAGAGAAGAAGCAGCTGCTGCCGACCAGGACCAAGCAAAAATATTAAAAGGAATGCAAGATGTAGCTAATGTTACACCCACTGAAGAACAACTCAAAGGCCAATCATTAAAGTACTCTATTGATCTATTTTTCACTTAGTTCACTCAATAGACTTCTTATTAATTTTAAAATGTACAGACCAAAAAGATGGGACGAGGCATTAGAAAAACCTCCTTTGGACTATTCCGAATTCTTCGACGATGATGCTGGACAGGTGCCAGGTTTATCAATTTGGGAAATTGAAAATTTCTTGCCTAACATGATTGAAGAAGTCGCCCACGGTAAATTTTATGAAGGAGACTGTTATATTATTTTAAAAACAGCTCTGGATGAGCAAGGAGGTCTAACCTGGGAAATTCACTTCTGGATTGGCGAAAAAGCTTCTGTAATATAATAGAATTTTAACTTACATTGTGTGTTTTCAAAAGTAATAATAATTATAATCAACAGTTGGATAAAAGAGCCTGTGCTGCGATTCATGCTGTACATCTCCGTAATTACCTTGGCGCAGGTGGAAGAACTATGAGACAGGAACAAGGAGATGAAACACCAGAATTTATTCAGTTATTTTCTTGTCCGCTTACTTATATTCAAGGAGGTCGCACAGCTAGTGGATTTTTCACAATAGAAGACACGGTATGTAATAATAAGCTACACTTTATATACTTATGTATAATTAACATTTATTTATTTAATACATTAAGCAATACACAACGAGATTCTATAGAGTGCATGGAAGTGGATCGACCATACATTTGGAACCAGTTCCTCTTAGTATTGAATCATTAGATCCTAGATTTGTATTCCTATTAGATGCCGGACTTAATTTATATTTATGGTAACATTTTACATTCTACTTCTTTCTATCAATGAATATGTTTACTATCATTATTATAATTTTAGGTATGGAAAAACTTCCAAAAATACGTTGAAATCAAAAGCACGTCTTTTTGCTGAAAAAATAAATAAAAACGATAGAAAAAACAAAGCGGAAATTCATTCGGAAAATCAAAAGGCGGAATCGAGTCAATTTTTAAAAACATTAGGTTGTCATGAAGATGCTGAATCACTCGAACCCCCTGTGGTTTGTAATCCATATAATATTACAATAATGCAAATGTTATTGTGTTGCATTTTTCAGGAGCATGTAAAAAATAATTTTACATGGACATCACCGAGGCTGTACAGAGTGGAATTGGGTATGGGTTATTTAGAATTGCCACAAGTGGAATCTGCCGCATCTACCAAGTTACAACACACTCTATTAACCAGTAGAAATGTATATATTTTGGATTGTCATCTTGATGTCTTTGTATGGTGGGTTAAAGTTTGTTGTTGAAATATTGAAATCACTGTTAATCTGTACAATTTATATTCAACAGGTTCGGCAAGAAATCAACCAGGCTTGTGAGGGCGGCTGCAGTAAAACTATCGCAAGAATTATTCAATATGATCAATAGGCCAGATCATGCGTTAATTATCCGCCTTCAGGAAGGAACTGAACACCAGGTTCGATAATTAATTTATTATAGCCAAATCTCCATGTCTAATATATTATGCCTATTGAAGACTTGATAATCAAAGATTATTATTCCCATATGTGTATGTGACAAATTATGCGTTTGTACAATCAATATACATTTAACGAATTTATATTCAGGTATTCAAGAGTCATTTCCAAGGATGGGATGAAGTAATTGCTGTTGATTTCACAAGAACGGCAGAATCCGTCGCAAGAACAGGAGCCGATCTTACAAGATGGGCTAAACAACAAGATACAAAGTATGTTCAGTAATCAATTTATGAAAAGGACTCTTCTAAAAGAAAATTGTTTTTCAGGGCGGATTTGACAGCTTTGTTTACGCCGCGACAAGCTGGTATGACGGGGGCTGAAGCTCAACAGTTAGCTGAAGAGTGGGCAGAGGATTTGGAAGCAATGGAAGCATTTGTACTTGAAGGTCGTAAATTCGGAAGATTACCTCAAGACGAATTGGGTGTTTTCTATAATGGAGACTGCTATGTCTTCCTGTGCAAATATATTATACCCAGGGTTTGTATAAATCTTTATTTGTATATTCATCATGTGTATTTATTGAAAACATGCATTTGATATTTAAGGTGGTCGAAGGTGAAACAGAAGAGACAGAAGTCAATGGAGAAAGAAATGAGCACAAAGTATCTGTAAATAGTGAACATGATGTGATAGAAGAAGATACCGTCCAATGGGTAGTTTATTTCTGGCAAGGTAGAAATGCGGGAAATATGGGTTGGCTTACATTTACATTCGGGTAAGTTCTCATTTACACTTACAACCATATTCAATATAATACTGTAATGAGAGAGAATGTACGTGCGGTGCTTATATGAATAGAGCTGGTGTACACCAATATGTACTATCAGATGTAGCACGACCCACTAACACACTATCATATTGAAATCGTTCATTATTTTCAATTGGAATGTTTAAATATCATTACATATTAATATTTTAGCTTAGAAAAGAAGTTCAAATCACTCTGCCATAATTTAGAAGTCGAAAGAATGCATCAACAGCAAGAAAGTGTTAAATTTTTATCCCATTTTAATAGAAAGTTTATAATCAAAGACGGAAAACGAAAACAAAGCAAAAAGGTATTCTTCATATTGTACCACAGATGTTTTTATCAATTATATTGTGATTTTTTTAATGGTAATTATTATTTGTAGGTGAATGGTAAGTTTCCAGTGGAATTGTATCATTTACGTTCAAACGGAAGTCCATTGTGTACTAGATTGATTCAAGTGAGAGCTGACGCCACCATGCTGAACAGTTCTTTTTGGTAAAATGACTTCTTATTTATTATTATAAATTTCTAAAAGTGCTATGACATTATATTCTAGTAGTAGAGTATGAAATATCTATTTCAAATTTAGCTACTATGGTAATGCCGAAGAAAAGATACCATACTCTTTCTATCTTAATAACAATATAATACTTCAATTTGTGTTTGAAATCATCAAACAAAACATAACACCTTAATATAAAAGACATTACCGCTACTAATTTTTTTTTTATTGGCACTTCAAAACTACCTCATATTTCTTCTTAAGTTTCATTTTTATTTTAGCTACATTTTGAATGTGCCTTTTGAAAGTGATGATAATTCAGAATCTGGAATAGTATATGTTTGGATAGGATCAAACAGTGATCCTGATGAAGCGAGACTTGTAGAACAGATAGCCGAAGATATGTTCAACAGCCCCTGGGTCAGCTTACAGGTAAATACTTAGAATAATCTTTAATTTTATATTAGATTACATTTTTATTTATTCTCGTCAGGTGATAACTGAAGGTTCAGAACCTGATAATTTCTTCTGGGTCGGATTAGGAGGTAAAAAATCATACGACCACGATGCCGGCTTTATGAATTACACAAGATTATTTAGGTGTTCCAACGAAAAGGGATATTTCACAGTCTCCGAGAAATGTTCCGATTTCTGCCAAGTCAGTGAATGATATTTAAATAGTAAAGTAAATCCCACCCAACTTCATATATTTAATGATTTCAGGATGATTTGGCTGATGATGATATAATGATTCTGGACAACGGAGAACATGTCTTCCTGTGGCTCGGCTCTAAATGTAGTGAAGTCGAAATAAAACTCGCTTATAAATCAGCACAGGTATAAATCATTTTTATTAATTACACACAATTCATAACAGCGGATAAATTTTAAACAATACCTTTCAGGTGTACATTCAACATTTGAGAGTAAAGCAGCCAGAGAGACCAAGGAAGTTGTTCCTCACTCTGAAGAACAAGGAGTCGAAAAGATTCACTAAATGCTTTCACGGTTGGGGCCAACACAAGAAACCGCCGGAATAAATGCAACCAAACGACGGATGTAAATAAATCAAAGTGTATTATTAATATGTATTTACAAATTTATTATATTAATGTTAAAAGTAATTAGTAAGTATGTATTTTTAACAAAGACTGATTGTGTACACGTGGCATACTCTATATTTATATTTTAACACCGCAATATTTATTTCATGTGCCGTGTTTACAGTATTTATGCGTGTTGTTGTAAGTTATTCGATGTTTGTCACATTTTTGATTGTTTTTATTCACTATTGCCGAAACGCCGTGATCTTTATCATGTGACTATAGTAAAAGCTCGGTATTTGTGGGGGATAAAATTTTCAGACTAAATGCCGCAATAACAGATGATAATATTAATTTTAAGAATTTGGTTATTTTTAAAAAAGAATTCACAAAAAATATTATTAACAAATTTTCTTATTTATCTTTTGTTATATTATGTTGTTTGAACTAAATAATTTTCATGCGACATGTGAATAATAAGTTTTATGGATTGTGAATGCAGAAAATGTTACAAACTGTTCCCCCCAAATAAGTTGCTTTGATTGATTCATTTGTGTATGTGAGATGGCCAATGATGGATTCAATGATTAATAGTAAAAAAAGTGGCATTTTCAATGCATGTTTATTTTTTAGATTGCTCAACATGAACCGCACAATAAATATAATTAAACATTAACGTTATGAGGTCAATTAACATTTGAATAAAGTAGTTTTAAGTCATAAATGATGTACATAAGTCTAAATTATGCATTGTCTAACTAACTATATACACAAGATATAACATGTTTTTGTATCACAATTCATTAAATAAAATTAAACAAAAAAAAACTATTTAAAGGCTTAAAATTTTGCTGATAGAATTCCCAACATTTGAAACAAAAATCTTACATTTACAGGTTTAAAGTGAGCTGTATAACTATAATGACTTTAGACATGTGACTTAAGCTGTGGCCAGTGGCGGACCGAGAGTGTGGGTGGTGTCTATAAATAGAGCAACAAGTGATGGTGATTGTGATGGTGTGGCGGCCCAGCTGGTCCGAGTGGTCAGTGATCCAGCCGGTCACTCCTAGTCGTCATCATCATCATCATCGGCAGGCACGAACAAGTCATTCTCCTCAAGGAAGTTAGCGATGTTCTTAGAGATTGCCGCCCCTAACAGAAGACCAGGCACCACAGCCAGCAGCAGCCCTGCCACTCCGCCCCTGACCCTGACTGGCTCCGGCAGTATTCCTCCGCTGGCCGTGCAGGTGGCGCTCCTGACACTAAGCCCCGCCCTAAGGCTGCAGGCCTGCCAACCTAATCTCCTCGCCAGGCCCAGCATCACGCCACCCTATAACCCATGCATCCAACTATTTAGATATTCTATTCTAAATAAACATTATAAGCCAAAGTGTAATCCGTCATCAGTTAATACAGACACTATCATCGTGATTATAATTGAGGATTTCCAATACTTGAACAAACCTGCGGGCAAATCAGTACCAAAAGTATCCTCCGCCTTCTTCAAACGTCAAAACCTCAATGTTTCCATATGTTAAAATCATGTATTTATAAGTTATATTTTAATTTATTATAATAAATCATATAAAATATTTTCTTTGTAAGTATTTTTCTTTATAATTAATTCAATAAAATTTCCAAAGTTTGTTTTTTGTTCATTGTTGATTTGTTAATAATTATAAAATTGATTGTGTTAAAATAAATCTGTACTATTTACGCTCAGCAATAAAAAACAACAAAGATAAGATTTTATTTGGACGATAACAAGATGACTGAAACCTGAAATCTGGCAACGAACAGCAAATGTCAGTGATAATTTATATAGGATGAGAAGATACTGAGGGATGGAGCTTGAGGTGCTTGTCACCAGCCTCGATGCTCTCCTTCGTTAGTATATTAACACATTATTCACTATTTATCACATAAATATTATTAATTAATTTTATATTACTGGTAAACGATAATTAATTATCAAATATATTATAAATAGTGCTTAATTACTTATTAACAAAATGAATTTATTGTTTAACTTTTGATTTAGCACTCAAAGTATTGATATTATCATTTTGTAGAACGAGCTACCGAAGCTGGTTTGGATCGGCCTGAAGCTGCCGCAGTAGAAGCTTTCTGTGCCTTAGTTTGTGAAGGAGGAGAGAAAGGAGCTCATGCAGCGGCCAGAGTTATAGCTGCTCGTCTGCGCTCACCACAAGCACTTCTAGTCCTTGCAGTACTCGATATCTGTATGAAAAGATGTGATGGAATATTCAGAGCGGAAATTGATAAATTTAGATTTCTCAATGAAATGATAAAACTAGTATCACCTAAATATTATGGAAACGAAACTATACCAGCTGTACAACAAAGGGTAAGTGCACTTAAAACATATAAATCAATACAAATTACTAGATTTACCAATTAATTAATTTAGGTGTTGGATCTCATGCAAAACTGGACGAATGAATATCCAAGAGAAGTAAAAATTAAAGATGCATTTGAAATGTTGAAAAAACAAGGCGTTGTAAAATTCAACGGTCCGACCACGTCCAAGGAGAAAAGATCTGAACAAAGCACTCCAGCAACTACACCGGTCGCTAAAACCAAGGACATTATATTCGGAGATGAAGAAAAGTCTAAACTTCTTCAAAAGCTATTGCAAAGTAAGAATCCTGATGATATTCAAGCAGCTAATAGACTCATTAAAACAATGGTTCGGGAGGTGAGCACACTTTCACATTTAATAGAATATTGTTAATTCATTTGATGTAAACCACATTAATACTTCAGGATGAAAGAAGAACTGAAGCAGTCTGTCGAAGGTTCACCGAACTTCAAGCTGTGCACAACAATGTTCGGCTTTTGGATGAAATGTTAGACCAATTCAGACCTGGCATTAGCTCTTTCGAAGACTTGGAGCTGATTAATGAACTGCACACTGCATGTACAAAATTAAGACCCACAGTTTACAAATTGGCTGCCGACACACAACAAAATGAAGAGATGCTCAGTAAGTATATACGTGTGTATTCACTAACAAATAAATCAAACACAATACAAATTTCTTTGGTTGATAAGACGATGCTTAGTTGAAATTTCACTAGGTAAAGAATATACGTATTTTTATGTGTTTTAAATACATTGTATATTATTTTAGTTGAATAGTATTATTAAAATCTTGTGAAAAAATGTGGAAGTGGATATTTTAATGATTTTTTTTATAGTCTCAATATTGAATTGTGCAATTCTTCTTACCAACCAGCAATTACAATATTATCACAATACAGTCAAAGCTCTATATTCGCTGAAGATAATTTTTGTTCCACTTACTAGCTGAGAATATTATATCAATAATATTTTAGTATTTTTTATCCAGAAATGATGTTGCTTTGCCCTTTGCTTTTTATTAAAAATAAATAATTCATTTTTTCCCCGTGAATATCGAGCTTTTACTGTAATACAATTTTTAATATATTATAGTAAATAAATAATTGTTACACCCTTAAGACAGCACTTTTAATGTTATTTTACATAAGAAATTTAATTTATTATAATTGTTGTGAATGTCTGTTTTATCCTGCAACTGATATTAAACATTACATTCCCAAAGTATTATGGCAAAAAATATATTCTGTGCAGATCTTGAAACGAGAAGCGAGCGACCAAAAAGACTGGATAAGTTTTGGTTTCTCGCGAAACAATTTGGTTAGTATTAATACCAGTAAGATGCATGATTAATTTGCTCATAATATCACATCCGCCATTTTGTCTATAGCGTTTTAAAAAACTAGGCTACATATTGTTTTATTATCTTTGAATTCTAGACGAAGTTCTCGAGGCCAGTGATGAGTTAAGCCAAGTTACCGATAAATACAATAAGGTTGTTGTGCAAAGAACACCTCCAGAAAAACTCAGTGAGGCTCCTCGAAGGAATGACGACGATAGCACTTTGTTGGATCTCATGAGCTCGACAAACAATACCGTTAATAATGGACGGTCATCTTCCAATATTAGTGAACTTACAGATATTTTGTGTCCGACATTCTCAGTAAAGCAAAATGAACTTCTCACTTCTGATCTAGTCAATGAATCTTCTGCAATCTTAGACACAGCTACAGTTTTACAACCAGTAGCCATTAAAAACACTCAAGGTAAGATTTTAATACTGAATATATCCAATCAGATATTGTACAATAATTGTATATTATTTATAGATAATATTAATTCTCAACACGATACTAAGGAAAATACTAAAAACAGAGGCATGGCTGAATTAGACGCTCTTGGCCAAGATTTGTTAAAACAATCCACATCTACTTTCAATACAATTCCCAGTTTCATTGAGTAAGGATTTTTTTAAATGAATATTATATTTGTATTAATGGATGTTTTGTCTTTCTTGTTTCATTTTCTGTAGCTTTAAAAAAAACTAGTCTACATATTATAATATCCCAAATCTAAGTCAACCACCCTTTAATATATTGCACAAAAGGAATCAGAAATCGAATGAAATTTTATTTGACATGAAACTTTAAACTATGTATCTGGAATACTTATCTATTTATAATGTGTATTTGTTAGGAATTTTTTAATACTCCTGGGTATATAATTTATTCATACAATTACTTTTATTTTAGCAAATCTAATAGTAAATTACCATTAAATCAAATTATGAAGTCACAATTGCAAAGTGACGAGTTGAAAAAGTCATTGATTGCCAAAGAAGAGGAGAAGACTAGTAAACACTACTGGACATTGATTTTCTTATCAAAATCATCATTAAAAGAAGATGTCGTTGAGTTCAACTGACGATATGGCCGATATATCAGAGAACAGTGAAGTGGAAAATTCACCAATTATCGATAGCAATCCAATCAAAAACTAGGATCTCCAACTTCCTCAACATTTTAAAATCTTAGCAGTATTATCATAACTTTGGAGGAAATCAAGCCAAATCCTGTGCCCCAGAATTATATACGAAGAACCGAATGGACTCAAAGTTGTTTTGCACTTCACCACAAATAAGCCTCGGTCTGATGTTTCAGTTTTGTTATTTTAACTACTAGTCACAGTCCTGAAAAAAATTAAAGACTTTAAATCGCTTTACGCGCTCAAAGTGAGTCCGTTGTTAAATTTACATTACTATCAAATATATTAATATGTGTTTATTTTTTTAGCCATGTAAAGCACACTTATTAACAGCGTTCGAGATATTTTTTCTAGTAATGAATCTTTTTCTCTTCACTGGTGGCGATCACACAAGTCGCACTCGTAGCTATTCCTCAAGATTTCTCCTCCAAAATGGTGTTCAAATTCTTCATACGTACACTATGCAGGATGATAGTTTCTCTGAAATGGGCGAAGTGCAAGATTTGCAATTGTAAACAGGCTTCACATTCGCTTTCACCGGTTTTTCGATAAATTAATAGCATAAGATGCCTCTGCAGTCGATACTTAAAAGTATTTCAATTAATATTTATAATGCAGTTTTGAAATGCTTTTGCTAATCAAGTATTTTGAGCATTTATTTTTTTACAAATTACATACTAAGTGATCAATTTAATTATTATTTAATCACCTGTAAAAGAACATAGCAATTCAAAACTGTTTAATTCCACAAAGAGAAATATATATATATTTTATGTCTAAAATGTAGTTTGTATTAATTACATCAATCAAATTCTACTTAGAATTATTCAATAATATAAAAACACCCCATAAGCTCCTTATTGATGAAATCATATAAAATTTAATTGTTATTATAACTGTTGTGTACTGCAGAAATATTTGCATACTTGATTATTATGTAATAGCAACAATTCCGTCATTTAACGAAAATTTTGCCTATGTTTATTATTGTGAATTTTGAGTTGTATTGTCTAATTTTTATGGCGACATTATTTTTGTTTTATATTCCAAAATACTGTACTTATTATATTGTAAACTGTGATTTATTTTTAAAAATGAAATTATAAATGTATTATTTACTAAGTTTTATTTTTGTGTAAAATGCTTTATACAAAAATGGAATTAGCTTAATAAATATACACAGAGTATTTGTAATTAAATAACTATATTATCTCATTCTAAATGCGAGAGCCGTGATCGGTTTATTGTGACCGGCGTATTCCCCTTTCTATAGTTCCTGTGTTGACATTCCAGTCGTGGCAGCCATTTGAAGAACTCAGAAAATATACTGGGGAATCGGCACTGAATGCCGCATCCCAAACCCATCTCTGACTGTCGTATTTCAATTCTCTAACCAATGAAAAGTCTTCTGTGCTCCACACTCTCGCTGTACAATCACCCGATGTTGTCACAAGTAGACTGAAAATATTTTTAATTAATTAAATTTTCAACAGTAAATTCTTTCCATTTTTAAATATAAACAAAATGTATTTTTTTACATATCTAATGCAGAATGGAGGCTTACTGTATTTACTTAATTACAATTTATAATAAACACAAGAATATCTTAGGTTTACTTAATCCGAGGATAACCAACAATCTAGTTTGATTGGTAAAAAATCTACAACATGTGTGTAATATTATTACCTAGAATCTGGGCTAAATTTACATCGTAAAGCGTATTTAGAGTGGCCGTCCAATTTGTGTTTGGGACACAGTTTTGTGGGCTGGTCTGCAGTACTCGTCAACGACCACACATAACAGTGACCTTTGTTATTGACGGCTGCCATTAATCTACCTTCATTATCAATCGCAATATCCTGGATAGAAGCTTCAGCCTCAGGAATCTAACACAGGTATGAAAAAAAATATTTCTATTAATATTGAGTTATTGTAAAAGGCATGTGGGATGGATTTTAATTACCAGCTGTTCATTTTGATCGGTTTTGAGATCCCACAAGTGTATAATTCCGCTTTGGTCGCCAACCATAATTTCAGCCTGATTGGGGTGCAAACATACTGCATTTACTGGAGCTGTTACTAAAAAAATCCTCTGGCATTGCAATTGTGATGACCTAAAAAAAGGTTGATAATTGTAACTGATAATTTAAAATGCTTATGCTAAAAAAATACCTCAAGTCCCAAAGTCTCGCTGTCCAATCTTCTCCTCCTGTGTACATCCATTTTCCATCTTCCTAATAAAAAAATGTACAATATTAATATAGTAGAAGCATAGATATTTAAAAAATCACTTACTTGAAACCCAACTCTCGAGATATTCTTGGAAGTTCCATCATAACTGACTAGAGGATCCGGATTGGTGTCATTAATATCATATATTCTTATATGCTGATAGCCACAAGCAGCTATTTTAGTCTTGTCTGGAGTGATGTCTAACGCATTGACTTGCTGCAAAGAAGCTATCGTTATAAAGGAATTACTAGGAATTATTAGAAAAGTGGAAATAGTCACCGAGTCTGGATGCTGCAAGCTCCTCAGACACACCCCGCTATGTGCCTGCCATATCTTGACGAGATGATCATATCCTCCAGTGACCAGAACCACAGCCTCGCCCGCCCCGTGGTGGCCGACAGTGGCCGGTGAAGCTCCGCCCTCCTTGTTGGTGTTCTTGGTGATTGTAGTTGTGGCTGTTGTAGTATTAGTAGGATTAGTGGTTGTAGTGGCTGCAGTGGCTGTGCTGACTGTGATATTGGTGCAGTTGTCACAGTGGCAGTCCTTGGCATGAGCTCCCCAGAACTGTCCGGTGCTGTCCTTGCCGAAAGGCTCCAGGAAGCTCATCTTGTCCTTGTCCTTGTCCTTGTCCTTGTCCCTGTCCTTGTCGGCGGCCAGCGCTAACAGTGTTCACTTATTGTATCTTGTATATAACCTTAAAGTAGTGACAGGCCAGACAGAGACAGCACTACAACATACAAAAACAACAACAACATTCATACATTATTGCTATATTGATCTATAGAAAATATTCAAATAAGAAGCTCTAGCAATATCACAGAATATTCTTCATTACACCATGAATATGATATCAACATTTCATATTTTATATTTACAAATAATTAAGAAGATCAAATAAATATCCATGTTTCAACTTACCTAATATGTTCATTTTTTTAATAAGTGCAATAGTTTCAAAAACACGTGAAAATACAAATTCATATATGAAACTGTAGCGAACAAGTGGCGTGAATACATAGCGAAGGCAGTGGTGGGAGGTTATCCATCCCCGGGCAGGTCACGTGACTTCCGGTTCCTTATTGTAAACAAAATGGCGGGAGCACGCAACTAGAGAAGCGACGCTCGGAGGTGCAAACCGCGCCAAAACATTTTAAAAAATGCGGGGGATGAATTGTTTGTAAATAAAAGAGAATGTAGAAAATATTATTTATATTTATTTTTAAAATGCACAGAATTACGACAAATCAAATGACACATTGTGATGGTGAAGAATGCTATCGGAGACAAAATAACATTTGGGATATTACAATACAATAATAATAATGTACGGGAGACTGGACAAAAAGGAAACTGCTCCGGAACCTACCTAAGATAATACAGTACAAGTACGATACGAACAAAATTAAACGGACTAAAGTATCACCTAAACTTAACGCAGGTACGTTGATTACTAACAAAGTACCTGTGCACCCGAGCACTCAGTCACATTGACACTAGACAACCAGCATTACTCGCAGCGGCCGGCCCCGTCAAGAGGCCGGACCGCAGAATTACACAAATCCAAAGAGGTAGGTTTTCCACTCACTCCATTTAATAATCATTAATATTATTACCACTCGACTATGCTAAAAATCTTTATTTACTTAAAAATATACAGCCACGGGGCGCGGCACGGATAATTATCAATATTATAAAAACAAAAGGGCCGCCCCGTCGAGGAGCGACCGAGAGAAGATGGTCGGGGAGGAAGAGACTACCCGACGGGGGACGACAGAGTGAGAAAACATTTTGTACACGTCCCCGGTGAACAGATTACCAGGCCGGGCGGATGGGGAAACGGAAAAAATAAATAAAATCAAATCATAGATGTGGCTGATGTATGAGGCAGTGAAATGAGATCAATCGCTCTCTTCTTCTTCTTCGGATTCTTCCTCTTCAGACTCTGCCTTCTTCTTTTTACCCTTCTGGCGGAAAAGAAAAAATGAGATTAGTAAATGATAATTATTCATCATATATGTTTTCAATTTATAAGGGTTGAATACTAAGTTGATCACATTGAAAGAACAAAGGGGTTTATTTTGGAAATACTATCATAAGTTGAGATGGGGGCACGAGATCTATTTGTTAGAGGAGCACAGCCCTCAAAACAATTAAATGGAATTTGCTGGTGCGGGAAGTCTTGGTTCGTTAATGAACTGAATGAGTACTGATGATGATGACTAATGTTAATTATTAATGAAGTAGTGATTGGTATTACAGCAGGTGCGGCCTTCTTGCCAGCGGTTTTTCTGCCTCTCTTCGCGGTCTTCTTGGTGTCGCCGCCACCTCCGTTAGCATTGAAGGTTTCCAGGTCCTTCGCGTACTGTTCCTTGGCCTTGGCGGCCTTGTCTTCCCAGACCTGAAACGAGAGAAACGACAGATTAGGCGGGAACTTTGAAAGTGCGCATCGTGTGCAGAGATACTAACGCTCTTGTCCTTCATGGCCCTCCATAATTCTCCACCTTTCTTGGCGATCTCGGTCACCTTAAGGCCAGGATTATCGGCCTTGATCTGGTCCCTGGCGCTGTTCAGCCACAGCATGTAAGCTGACATGGGGCGTTTCGGTTTGTCAGTCATTTCGAGTTTCTGAAATGAAAATAATCGATAGTTGCGGTTAAAAGTGAACAAACAATCGAGAGCGACGAACAAATACAAAGTTTTGCACTAAGGACTGCTTGTATGGCGCGTGGTGCTTGTAGTGAGGCGCCTTTTTGGCGGGAAAACTTGCATCGGGGACAAGGGGGCGGCGGGGGCGGTGCACGCTGGGGGGGGCGGGCCACCACGCCTGGAGGAGCACCTCGAGGCCCCTCCTGCCCCCCGCCGCCCCCGCAGTGCCCCAGTACAGCGCGCACGGTCAGGTGACGCAGCTTGGCTCACAAATGTGGCTGGGGCGGCCGGGGGCGGATTCCCCGGGGGCGGCGGCATGCGGTAGAGCCATCCTCGGTCCATGGGGCGCTATCGCCACGAACACGGCAACGCGGCCGCCGAAGCAAAATTACGAGAAATAAATAGCGGACGCGGAGAAATGGCGTTGGCTCGGCCGCCATACTGGACAAGCCAAAGAACGAAAAGTGGATTTTGTTCAAGGAGACAGGGGCTCGGGCCGCGGGGGGGAGTGCGGGCGGCGGGGGGCGAGGCACGGGGGCCGGAGCAGCAGTGGGCGGAGACTGTGATAGCTACCTGCAGAGAACAGAGCGGAGCGGAGAGAAGCGAGAGGAGCTGCACGTGCTTACTGGACGGCGGCCGGCGGCGGAGTGGCGGGCTGTACCGTGTGGAGCAGGCAGGCACTACAAGCACGGCCACAAGAACAGCGGCCGTAGCGGGATCCGCGTCACCAGGATAGCCAACACTGCGGCACACACACTACCGCCGCAGCCCCGCTTATTTTGAACGTAGAACTGCTGACGGCGACGATGTATCGCGTTATCATTTCATTGTCCTCGCGAAAACTTTTACAAATAAAATCCAAAATACCACATATATTATTTTTTTAAATATGCTCGGAATACATTTACACGAAATTTAAGCATTGCACAATTGATTTATAATAATGATAACAAAAATAAAATATATCGAAATCGACAAAATTGTCGCGTCATAAGATAAGATACATATTTTAATGATAAAAAAAAATTATTATGAAAAAAAAATAATGACGCCAGTAAACACGCTCAGGACGGTGAATATTAGGAAGAGGGCGCTGCGGTGGTGAATAGTAACGTTTTTTTCCCTAGGCTTGGCTTCTACTAGAACTGGTTGCCTATGCACCCTTGTTACAAACACCACTTCCACTTACCATAATTACTAGATATAACTATTTTAAACACATTTTAATAAATAAAACTCGCATTCCGTCATAACAATACATTATTAGTATAAGAAAATTAATTAAAAACCAAAATAAATAAACAAAAATGCATACAATCTATTCTATACAAACTCTCGTTTTTGAATAATAACGGACTCGATAATTAAACACACCTATTTAAAATATTTTTTATCGCCATAATATAATTTTCCTCAGACTGCCAAATCATTTTATGCCATTCAGAGACTTAGATTAGCAACTGTGTACATATTGATTTTCCATTTGTACTTTTATAGATTGTTGAATTTGATTTGCATTTGAAATTGTATGAATGTATTAGTTTTCTTTACAGAACCACACTTTCACAATCTAACACATAACGTGGGCTTTTATATGTCTATTTGTTTCCGTTAATAAACTGCTGAGTTATAGTTAATGTGTTTTTTTATTTATCCAAAAAAAATTAAAAGACATTTGAATAATGATATAAGACACAATTGGGTTGTTTATAATGCGGTACAAAAATTGATTTTTCGTACTTTACAAAATTTGGAATAAAACTATTTATTATATAAAATTAACAGTCTTTATAGTTACTATGAACAAAGTAATATAAATATTGAAAATATGGTGTCATGTATGAGAATAATAAAAACATCGAGAAATAATATTGTTAAATGTGTACTAAAATAATATTTGGAGTAATCTTATTCTTATATCGGAATGACACAATAATCTGTTATATTGTCAAGATTCATGTGCTTACTTGGTAATACGATTAATTTATATTAAACTCTTGAAGGAGAGCACATACTGTTGAATACAAAAATATAATAATGTTGTTTATGAAATTAAATGGTAATAAGCAATATAATAATAGAGCACCTGCTGGTGAAAGAACATTATAACTAAAATATATTTTTAATAGTACTTATAACAAAAATTTAATAGAACATCCTAACCTATGATTATAAACAGGTATTTATTTTATCAAACAAGTGAAGTATAAAAATATGAATACATATAATATTTTCAGTGGTAAAAATAGATATGTAAAGTGCAATTTCAATAAACATAATATAGCACTTATCGAATATAATTTTATCCTGACTATGAATTTGGTATTCAATTGCCGTTACTTCCTCTGGCTTCAATCTCACTATCTACGAGTCTGTAGTTGGTTCGTCTCAGGGCTGCCAATTTAAGCCTTTCTGTTGCCAAAGCTTGTTCTAATTCTAAAACTCTGACTCGAGACTCCATCTCTAAACGTCGGCCGGCCGCCAATGACATGGTGCCGACATCCAAGTCCTCTGTGAAAAATGATTTAAACAATAAATAATGACGTTGATGATGTTAAATCATATTTAGAGAATATTATACATTTTCATCGCAACAGTAAAGTGTTACATAGAAACGATTCATCAAAAATTACCTGATTCTTCCAATATTTGTGCACAAGTCTTAGCGGCGGCAATTACAGCACCTGTTGCAGATGAAACAGCTCGAGAAGCTACTGTTAAGGCTTGTAAGGGTTGTGATCCTCTAACGGCACGTACTCTGGATGCTACAACTAGTTGGGCTGTGCTTGCTGCGATTTCTTGAGATGCAACCATGACCTGTTCTAGTTTTCCACCACTTGTAACCAATTTATCTGCCGAGGTTCTATAAATAAGTTACATATGATAATATACAATTTATTATAAGTACAGTAAGAGTATAAATATTTATGGAAAAAAATGTTGTCCTCTTATCGCGCATCCCAATTTATAAATTAATTGTTATGTGTTACTTGAGGACTTTGATATGGGCCAATGATGAATGTGCAAGGCAAGATTAGTACCATTGCATATCTTCGATATGGCCAAAAATATAATGGATTTATTTATGTGCGACTATTTTTCTAGTCCGTATCAACTGTATAAAGATTATTAAATTTGCAACATACAATAATAGCTTGGCTCCCATTGCAACAGCCTTTGCAGCCGATATGAGTCCTTCGGTCCATTGATGATTTCGCTTATAAAATTCTTTGGCAGTGTTGGTTCCTCTTCCGAGAGCTACTATTTCAGCTTGCAAATCACGGGACTTTTTCACCAATACTTGAACAGCTCTCATTAGACTTGTGCATGCATCCAATATTTTTTCATTCACTTCCAACTTCAAACCAGAGTCAGCCAGTCGACTTCTCTTCAACATTTCCTAAATTCATAAAAAAATATACATCAAAACATATTTTTCACCAATATAATTCAATGACGGACCTCAATTTGTTGAGCTGCTTCTTCGATCGCTTTGTCCATATTAGAAAGTTCAGTTTCAATTGAATCACCAGTGGCCATATTATCTTGGCCGCCGACACCAGCACCGAATTTTGAAACTTTTTCAATAGCTAATCTCACTTCTTGGATAAGTTCTTTATTATATGTATTATAATTATTATTCATCGACTTGACAGAACTTTTGAATTTCAATATGTATTTCGTCATTGCCGATGCTAAATCTTTACATGCTTGAGCCATATCTAAAAATTACACTCAATAGTAGTTTGATATTACATATAAATAGAATATATTTACTCACTTTCACCGTGGACCATATCTTTAGAAGTATTGGATGTGGCGACGCCTTCAATAATGAGTAAACTTAGTGTGTGAGATGTTTTCATTAGATTGTTGGCTAGTTCCTTATCAGAAATTTTATTTTCCTAATTGAAATACAAGATGTCATGTGGAACATGTAAGTGTGTACTTTAATTTTAAATATATTTTTACAAACCCCGAAATCACCCACTACATTTTCTAGGCAGTTCAGCGATGATTCTGATAGAGACAATAAAGAATTCAGGTATTCAAATCCACACTGCAGAGAAGAAATCGCAGGATTATCTAGTTCATGTGTGACAGATTGAATCATATCCAATGAATTTTCTGCTGAACACTCCAACAAGCCCCACCGAGCATCAACTGCGTTTGATATTTCTTTAAAATAATAAATTTGATAATAAAGAATCATGTAATATGAATGCTATTTAGATGGAGAAAACAATCACCGGCTGACAGAGCCATTTTGGTTTCCTTCAATTCAAATTCAATGGTTGTAAGAGTCTCATCAACAAGTTGTTTTTGTTGGAGTAAATCCTGCAATTCACATTCAATTATAGATTTTTCATTATTACACCAATCTAAATGACCTGTTAAATTCTACATAAGTATCATGCATTATAAAAAATACAGTTAAGTTCATGCAATTTCAGCCAATTATGTTAGTATTAGTCCAATAATCCCAATCATATTGAAGGCATCAAGTAGTATGAAGAACATGCAAAAAAAAAAAATTAAATTTAATTATACATTCCAAAGAGAAAAGGAAGGAAGAAAAAATTATTTGTTTTTATTAAATTCATGCAATAAGTTTTTAATCTCACTATATACCTGTTTATCTTTTTGAAAAGATTCGTTTTCTGTGACCAATCTATTTAATGACCCTTGCAGTTCAGATATAATCATCTCCGATTCTTTTTTTTCTGATTGTAATTGTTCATTCAACAAATTCAATTCGGTTTTCAAAGAATCAATTTCAGATGTTGTATTGTTCTGACTTTGTAAAAGGGTTTCAGTTTCTCTGAAAGTATTTTAGGTCTCAATAGAATTAATTCACATCTATGACGGCAACCGCAATTAAAACTCACATTTTCTTTTCATCGTTCATATTATTTATGATCGATTGGAGACTTTCAATTTTAAGGTTGTGTTCTGTTGATGTTTTTTGCAATGCTGAAAACTGTTTATCCACATCGGCTTTCTATTGTATTAATATATTTTATTAGTGAATAGCAGAAAGATATAATATTGTATAATAAATAAAGTATCACCTGTCGAATAAGTGTAATATGCTCGTCTCTCATTGTGGTGTATGCTGATTTCAATTTTTGGAATTTCTCTTCTAAAATTTTGGATTTTTCTTCGGCTGCAGCAATTTTTTCTAAAAACAAATCATTGTAGTAATTCAATATGAATCATATTATTTGATCATAACGATCTTACGGTCATATTCTGGAGTAGTAGTAGACATTTCTTTTTCTAATTGGGATAGTCGAGCCCGTTCTTTCATTTCAGTTTGAAGATCAATCTTAAAAACCAAAAAAATAAATAAAAATTTGATTAATCTTAGAGTTCACCGTAAATGTATCAAAATAACCTTAGTTTCAGCTAATTCGTTTTCTAAAGAAGAAACCATTTCTGTGTAAGACGACAAAGAAACTTGATGCTCTACAACCATTCTTTGAAGTTCATGCCTAAAAAAATTTGTTAAATTAAAAATGGTATACATACATAAACTTCCAAATATCCAGTTTATAAATAATTATCCATGCTCTGTCTGAATAATATTACATCTTTAACCCTTTTAGTATGAATGATTTTGACAATAAAAATTCAGATTATCGATGCAAGAACATCCTCACTGGTTAATTAATAATATACTGTAATTGATTTAGTATAGTTACCTCATTTTCGATAATTCTGTCTGTAAATGTTCAATGAGTTTGTCCCTTTCAATTATACAATCAGTCATAGAGGAAGCTTGGTTACCAATATCCACCAAATCTGTTGATGAATCTGGACTGGTTGCCTGAAACACAAAATCAATTAAAATACACACTCAAACTATAACTTATAAATTAACAAACAATCTAATAGACATAGTACAATGACCTACCTGACTGGGAGGCTCAGACATATCAACAAGTGTTGCAGTCATTTCCTCATTAAAATTCTCTTCGGGAGGTAAAATCACAACAGGAGGGATGTAACTTCTCAATTCACTCTGTATGAGGAAGTTCGGAGGGTTCTCGGGCATGGAAGGAATTGTTATCAGATTTTTGAAATACTGCATGTTATGTGTCGCCTGATAAAATTTCTTCAAGAGTTTGAACTGTTTTAAAAATCTTTCACGGTGACCAGATAATGTATCAGATGGGAGCATGGAATGAAGTTTGAAGAGCAGCTTAACAGAAAAATCATACAACTGATTGGAATCTTGAATGCAAGGAATGAGAGGAGCCAAACGACACTGTCCAGAGCTTGTCATAGAATTGGTTCTGGTAGTATCCAAGGAATCAAAAACTAAAATAAACATTTATTGTCTGTTAAAATCTATCAAAGCAGATACTCAAGTATGCATGTTATTTCCAATTAAGGCCAGTTATACGAGATATGAACATAATGAAATGAGAATATAAATATGTAATTAAAAAATCTTACTTGATTGTTGCAATGTGAGTAAATCATCCATATAATCAAACATTTCGACAGACATCTGAAAACTATTTACAAACAATAATGTTATTAAATGTTAAATTTAAAAATTTGTTCACCATCTTTACACTTACTAGTTGTTGATATCATTTTCACCAATGGCATTTAATTCTTCACTTGTAACTTGTAAATTTCCAGGAAATCGAGGATTATGTTGATGAAAACCTATCTTTGTTATTAATAAAGCGGTGTATGCATGAATTAATTTTCCATATCCATCTTTTAAATGTACCTAAAATAATAAAATTAGTACTTTAATTTAAAAAAATACAGTTTGTAACTATTAAAAACATACCCATAGTTTTCCCAAATTTTCCAACAGGCCAACATGACGCTCCGACTGAGGGAGACAGTTTGCATGACCTTCACGCAGTAATTTGTGTAAAACATGACAAAATTTCCATGCTACTATTCTATTATCTTGTAGAGGTAAGCCAATAGCGACAACCTATAAATTTATTTTGTTAAAAATATTTAATTTAAATAAATTTGGGAACTTGTTACTGACCCAAAATGTAATGGCTCCTTTTTCTTGAAATGTTCCGATAATAGTACTACGGACATGTTTCTCTTTGACGGGTGTTTCAACAGAGTTAATTGCTTTACTTATACTTTGAAACTAAAAAAAAAACATTATTGTTTTATAATATTTATCAGTGAAATTATTATCAGCACTTTTATCATACTGCTTTATCTCTACAAATGATTTGATAAAGTGATACTAAACCATATACGTAGTTAATCTTAATTTATTATAGGAAAACATAAAAAAAAATATTCAAAATCTATCCATAACAAGGGAGCTTTAACATTACATAAGTTTTATAATTGGAGACAAGAAACCTTACATATGTTAGCAGTAAGAAACCTGACAAAAAAAATTGTATAACTGAGGTTAAGTACGCTAAAAATTCAGATTTTTAATTCATTTAAGTTAATACATTTTTATATATTATCTAATTGATGTTAGGATTTTTATAACTCACCAATTGCTGAAATTTCTTATCTGAGACAGACATTATAGGTTTTATACAGTTTCACACAACACTCAAAAGGCAAAGAACTGTCGAGTGCTAATAGGAAGTGTGAAGTAGGCATGCAGTTAGTCAGTTATCGAGTCACTGGTTAATTAGTCTCTTCCACCTATAAGTTAAATTGTATTTTTACACTCGAAATCAAAGTAAATACTAGAATTGATGTGTGCTTAAAAAAGATAGTCGGCTGGAAAGATAATTTTAAACGCCGATAGTCAAAGAGGAAGCAATCTGTCAGTGAGTCATTAGAATATTATACCAGCACAAATATATTGCCAGATAAATGTGAAGATGACAGAGGTCCAGTGGGATTATACGAATCAAAGTAGATGAAAGATTGTATTTGACACGGATACCTGTATTTTGTCGAAGGTATCTCTGGATAATATGTTCGGCCTCTTCAACTGCAGGCCGCCCAGCGACAGAGACATCCTCGCACACTCCTCGAGCTCCTGACTCTTGGTTCTGTTTGCTGGCTGATCCTTTTCGCTCCTTCAGTTTTTCTTCTTTAATAAAATAGTTACTACTTGTTGTCGCCCAACTCCACTGACTTCTGCACTGACACTACACTACACGATGTTACCAGACTATTTTTCACAATACCCCCCTTTCTATTTTGTCAACAACATTATCAACATTACGATTGATCATAAACTAAACGAATTAATTACAAAAATACCCTGATACATACTATGAAAAAGCTCAATATGTAGTGAATTTCTGGTATTTTCTAATAAAACATTTTACGTTAAGAGCCACTAGAAGCTCACTCGCAGCGATACCTACTGACTACATAAAAATCACAAAATACATTGCTTTTTTTAAGTAGATTGATGGCCAAGAGCAGGGTTTTAGCCAAAATAGCATAAATATTGGTGGTTAGTGTGTATGGCAACACTAGATTGGTTGGCGGCAGTGTCAAGAAGTGAAGGTGCCGCTGTCAGTGCTTGGAGCATCTTCTGATCAAGATGGACTTCCTGGAGTACTCTGACGTCACGGCCGAGGTCAAGGGCGCCATGGTACTACTCCACGCTACTTATGATCCTTCACTCTTCTTGCACGCTACTGCTGATTACACTTTCATTATAATCATTCATTCATAACAATCACACAATATTTTCATTCAACTATGTTTTCTGATGTTATTTCATTTAAAATGATTTACTGTTCTCAATGTTATCTGGTTTAACCTCATCGATGATCCAACTTGATTATACTTATAGTAAACGTGATTTACAAGACACGTTATAACCTCTAATAACGGTAGACTATAATATAAAGAGAACCCTTAATTTTCAGACAAAACAAACAGTTTTCAAATGAACAGTGTAATATGTTAAAAATTCTAAACAGCGTCATAAAAGTATGATAATATTATTCCTAACTTATAGAGGCATTTATCAATTGAAAGCTCTCCAATCGAGGATATATGATTAATACTCATTTTATTATTTTTAGGTTCCCGGCCGACTTAAAATGACCGATCAGAGTATTATTTTCAAAAATAGTCGTACCGGTAAAGTGGAACAGATCACTGGAAATGATGTAGATCTTGTAACATTCCAAAAATTTGTATCCTCGTGGGGTCTACGTATTTTTCTCAAGAATGGACTCCTCCACCGATTTGGTGGGTTCAAAGAAGGGGTGAGTGTTTTTTAGAAAACTGGTTAAATCTTCAGTATCCAATATGCTAATGATTATATTTTAAATAGGAACAAGAAAAAGTAGCAAAATTCTTTAAAACTCACTACAGAAAGGATATGTTAGAAAAAGAACTATCATTGAAGGGTTGGAACTGGGGTACTGCCAAATTTAATGGATCTGTTTTGAGCTTTGATATTGGCACTCGAACAGCTTTTGAAATTCCACTTCACAATGTTTCTCAATGCAACACTGGAAAAAATGAAGTTACCCTTGAATTCCACCAGGTACTGAATTATTTTGGTAAAATAAAATATAAACAAATAAATAATGTATTTGAATTTTTAAGAATGATGATACTCCAGTCTCTTTAATGGAAATGAGATTTCATATACCGACTAGCGAAATGGCTGGCGACTTAGATCCTGTAGACGCTTTCCATCAACAAGTGATGAATAAAGCCAGCGTTATCTCAGTATCTGGTGATGCTATCGCTATCTTCAGAGAACTCCAGTGTCTTACTCCTCGGTAAGTAACTTTATTAAAAAAAAACATTTTTGATTCCAAACCATTTATTAATGATATAATCATATTTATTTTAGTGGTCGTTATGATATCAAAATATTCCAGTCTTTCTTTCAACTCCACGGTAAAACTTATGATTACAAAATTCCAATGTCCTCAGTTCTCCGATTGTTCCTTTTGCCTCACAAAGACTCACGTCAAACATTTTTTGTTGTATCTCTTGATCCACCGATTAAACAGGGTCAAACCAGATATCACTTCTTAGTACTGCTTTTTGGTAACGAAGAAGAAACCAGTATAGAGTTACCTTTCTCAGAGTAAGTGCATATTACATATTTTCTATCATTTAACTAAGTGAATTACTAACATTTTCTCTATTATTAGAAAAGAGCTCAAAGATAAATATGAAGATAAAATAACAAAAGAACTCTCGGGACCCACATATGAAGTCTTAGGAAAAATTATGAAAGTTATTATCAACAGGCGACTTACAGGCCCCGGCAGTTTTGTTGGGTGAGTTACAATGAATTAATGACTTTGATTTAAATACTAATTTCATGTTTAGTCATTCAGGTACACCGGCAATATCATGTTCCTATAGAGCAGCTGCTGGTCTTCTTTATCCTCTAGAGAAAGGTTTTATAAACCTTCACAAACCTCCGATTCACATTCGTTTTGAAGAAATTACTTCTGTCAATTTTGCAAGAAGTGGTGGTTCAACTAGGTAACTTTTAAATCTCTTTTTCGTTTATTGATAAAAATCAAATTCATAATAACAACAATATTTTTTAGATCATTTGATTTTGAAATAGAATTAAAATCTGGAACTGTACATACATTTAGCAGTATTGAAAAAGAAGAGTATGGAAAACTGTTTGATTTCATATCGTCCAAGAAACTCAATGTTAAAAATACAGGAAAGACTGTAGGTTTTGTTATGATATTATTACAATGCTTTGATTATTTTTGCTTACTTATCGTATTTTATCCCAAAGGATAAACAATCATACAATGATGATTTCGGAGACTCTGATGCTGAAAATGAACCTGATGCGTATTTGGCACGTGTCAAGGCAGAAGCACAAGAGAGAGATCAAGATGATGGTGGTGGAGGCAGAGGCGGTGATTCTGACGACGAAAGCAGTGATGAAAGTTTCAAACCAGAAGAAAAAGATTCTGATGTTGCCGAAGAGTATGATATTAATATTTGCTACAAATAAAATGCATAATTCATCCTGACATTTTCAAACTTTTAGATATGATACTAATCACTCTTCAAATTCTGATTCGGAATCCGGATCCGGCGGTGGTGATGGATCCGATAAGGAGAAAGAAAAGGAAAAAGAGAAGAAGAAGAAGAAAAAACCAAAATCAGCGAAAACTGTGGTAATTAAATAGATATGATGTTTAAAGCCCCACAATTGCCAAATATGTACATACTCATTTCTGACTTTTAGGCAGAAAAATCCACTAGAAAAAAGAAACAAACTAACAAAAAGAAGAAAGACGCTAATGCTCCAAAACGACCAGCTACTGCATTTATGATTTGGTTGAATGACACACGCAAACAAATCATTTCAGAAAATCCTGGAATTAAAGTGACAGAGATTGCTAAAAAGGGGGGAGAATTATGGCGCGATATGAAAGATAAATCTGTAAGTATATTATTACTCATTACAACAAAATTTGTTACATTTTTTTTGTCTATAGAAATGGGAGGAAAAAGCTCAAAAGGCCAAAGAGGAATACAACAAAGCAATGAAAGAGTATCAAGCCAAAGGACCTTCATTAGGAGATGGCGATGGCTCCAGTGACGATGATGAAAGCGCTTCCCCCAAGGCAAAGAAGAAGAAGAAAGAAACACCACCATCTCGATCTTCAGGAGGCGGTCCCGAATACAAGAGTAAAGAATACATCAGTGATGATGACAGCACGTCATCTGGAGAAGAGAAACCCTCAAAAAAATCAGATAAGGTAGTCTTTTTCATAAAGTATATTTTTTAGTAGATTGTTGATATTCATTATTTGTTTATAGGACAAAGGCAAAAAGAAAAAATCTTCATCGGAAGAAGAACAGTCAGAAAATGAGAGCAGCGGTGACAACAGTAACAGTGATTGATTCAATGTATAATGAAAACATTAATATTCCCTTATTTGTAATTTTTAAATGTCGATAAAAATAAATAAACAATATTTTATAAGTATCCTGGTGTTTTTTTTTAGTTTTTGACTTTATTCTATATTCTTTTAATAAAAAATTTCAATGTTTGGATTAATTATTTAATATACATAATAGTGAAATGAGGTTGTGTGAATGCGTGTATACCAATACTACCAAGCTCTAATCTATTCCTATACACGCTAATACTAACAGCTCTAGTACGACTCACTAACACACTCTCATTACACTATTATATTGAATATGACCGTAAACATTTTCTAACTCGAGGCCAATGTTGATTTTAAATAATAATTGAGTCTTAAACAAAAATAATATGTGTGGGGTCAGTTTCTTCAAACTAGCTACCTAACTCGAGAGTCAAATGTCAACAGCATTTTTGTGCAATCACTAATTGATGACACAAAAATTGACTGATAGTCGGTAACTCACTGTTAATAAATAAATATTTTTATGGTTTAAATACATACATACAATTTCAAGACAAATCCATAAAGAGGTAATTCTTGATATCGATTTAAATTAATATAGGATTCTTCAATTATTTTGGGTTTTGATTAAAAATTACATTGAAAATAATGAGTAAAACATGATTGCACAAAATTGCATTCTTTTATAGCATATATTTTTTTTAGATTGTACAATTAGTCGTAAAAAAATTAATTGAGAATTGGAATATGTTTATAAAAATTAATTTTGATGTAATATTATCGTTTACACGTACTTAATGTAATGTAAATAAGAATTAAAAAACCGTTATTTCTTTTGAATATTGTATGTAGTCGATGTTTAGGATCTCATTGTTTGTGTTTTTTTAAATAAATAACCATTTTAAGTCCAAAAATAAGAAAAGATGGTTGAAATAAATAACCGAGCTATGCAAAAGCTACAAATGTACCTTTATAGAGATAAATATGTTAAAATAAATGGAAAATCAAAATAAATAATTAAAATCGACGGCATTGAGAAACGATTATATTATGGCGATAAAAAATATTTTAAATAGGTGTGTTTAATTATCGAGTCCGTTATTATTCAAAAACGAGAGTTTGTATAGAATAGATTGTATGCATTTTTGTTTATTTATTTTGGTTTTTAATTAATTTTCTTATACTAATAATGTATTGTTATGACGGAATGCGAGTTTTATTTATTAAAATGTGTTTAAAATAGTTATATCTAGTAATTATGGTAAGTGGAAGTGGTGTTTGTAACAAGGGTGCATAGGCAACCAGTTCTAGTAGAAGCCAAGCCTAGGGAAAAAAACGTTACTATTCACCACCGCAGCGCCCTCTTCCTAATATTCACCGTCCTGAGCGTGTTTACTGGCGTCATTATTTTTTTTTCATAATAATTTTTTTTTATCATTAAAATATGTATCTTATCTTATGACGCGACAATTTTGTCGATTTCGATATATTTTATTTTTGTTATCATTATTATAAATCAATTGTGCAATGCTTAAATTTCGTGTAAATGTATTCCGAGCATATTTAAAAAAATAATATATGTGGTATTTTGGATTTTATTTGTAAAAGTTTTCGCGAGGACAATGAAATGATAACGCGATACATCGTCGCCGTCAGCAGTTCTACGTTCAAAATAAGCGGGGCTGCGGCGGTAGTGTGTGTGCCGCAGTGTTGGCTATCCTGGTGACGCGGATCCCGCTACGGCCGCTGATCTTGTGGCCGTGCTTGTAGTGCCTGCCTGCTCCACACGGTACAGCCCGCCACTCCGCCGCCGGCCGCCGTCCAGTAAGCACGTGCAGCTCCTCTCGCTTCTCTCCGCTCCGCTCTGTTCTCTGCAGGTAGCTATCACAGTCTCCGCCCACTGCTGCTCCGGCCCCCGTGCCTCGCCCCCCGCCGCCCGCACTCCCCCCCGCGGCCCTCGCCCCTGCCTCCTTGAACAAAATCCATTTTTCGTTCTTTGGCTTGTCCAGTATGGCGGCCGAGCCAACGCCATTTCTCCGCGTCCGCTATTTATTTCTCGTAATTTTGCTTCGGCGGCCGCGTTGCCGTGTTCGTGGCGATAGCGCCCCATGGACCGAGGATGGCTCTACCGCATGCCGCCGCCCCCGGGGAATCCGCCCCCGGCCGCCCCAGCCACATTTGTGAGCCAAGCTGCGTCACCTGACCGTGCGCGCTGTACTGGGGCACTGCGGGGGCGGCGGGGGGCAGGAGGGGCCTCGAGGTGCTCCTCCAGGCGTGGTGGCCCGCCCCCCCCAGCGTGCACCGCCCCCGCCGCCCCCTTGTCCCCGATGCAAGTTTTCCCGCCAAAAAGGCGCCTCACTACAAGCACCACGCGCCATACAAGCAGTCCTTAGTGCAAAACTTTGTATTTGTTCGTCGCTCTCGATTGTTTGTTCACTTTTAACCGCAACTATCGATTATTTTCATTTCAGAAACTCGAAATGACTGACAAACCGAAACGCCCCATGTCAGCTTACATGCTGTGGCTGAACAGCGCCAGGGACCAGATCAAGGCCGATAATCCTGGCCTTAAGGTGACCGAGATCGCCAAGAAAGGTGGAGAATTATGGAGGGCCATGAAGGACAAGAGCGTTAGTATCTCTGCACACGATGCGCACTTTCAAAGTTCCCGCCTAATCTGTCGTTTCTCTCGTTTCAGGTCTGGGAAGACAAGGCCGCCAAGGCCAAGGAACAGTACGCGAAGGACCTGGAAACCTTCAATGCTAACGGAGGTGGCGGCGACACCAAGAAGACCGCGAAGAGAGGCAGAAAAACCGCTGGCAAGAAGGCCGCACCTGCTGTAATACCAATCACTACTTCATTAATAATTAACATTAGTCATCATCATCAGTACTCATTCAGTTCATTAACGAACCAAGACTTCCTGCACCAGCAAATTCCATTTAATTGTTTTGAGGGCTGTGCTCCTCTAACAAATAGATCTCGTGCCCCCATCTCAACTTATGATAGTATTTCCAAAATAAACCCCTTTGTTCTTTCAATATGATCAACTTAGTATTCAACCCTTATAAATTGAAAACATATATGATGAATAATTATCATTTACTAATCTCATTTTTTTTTTCCGCCAGAAGGGTAAAAAGAAGAAGGCAGAGTCTGAAGAGGAAGAATCCGAAGAAGAAGAAGAGAGCGATTGATCTCATTTCACTGCCTCATACATCAGCCACATCTATGATTTGATTTTATTTATTTTTTCCGTTTCCCCATCCGCCCGGCCTGGTAATCTGTTCACCGGGGACGTGTACAAAATGTTTTCTCACTCTGTCGTCCCCCGTCGGGTAGTCTCTTCCTCCCCGACCATCTTCTCTCGGTCGCTCCTCGACGGGGCGGCCCTTTTGTTTTTATAATATTGATAATTATCCGTGCCGCGCCCCGTGGCTGTATATTTTTAAGTAAATAAAGATTTTTAGCATAGTCGAGTGGTAATAATATTAATGATTATTAAATGGAGTGAGTGGAAAACCTACCTCTTTGGATTTGTGTAATTCTGCGGTCCGGCCTCTTGACGGGGCCGGCCGCTGCGAGTAATGCTGGTTGTCTAGTGTCAATGTGACTGAGTGCTCGGGTGCACAGGTACTTTGTTAGTAATCAACGTACCTGCGTTAAGTTTAGGTGATACTTTAGTCCGTTTAATTTTGTTCGTATCGTACTTGTACTGTATTATCTTAGGTAGGTTCCGGAGCAGTTTCCTTTTTGTCCAGTCTCCCGTACATTATTATTATTGTATTGTAATATCCCAAATGTTATTTTGTCTCCGATAGCATTCTTCACCATCACAATGTGTCATTTGATTTGTCGTAATTCTGTGCATTTTAAAAATAAATATAAATAATATTTTCTACATTCTCTTTTATTTACAAACAATTCATCCCCCGCATTTTTTAAAATGTTTTGGCGCGGTTTGCACCTCCGAGCGTCGCTTCTCTAGTTGCGTGCTCCCGCCATTTTGTTTACAATAAGGAACCGGAAGTCACGTGACCTGCCCGGGGATGGATAACCTCCCACCACTGCCTTCGCTATGTATTCACGCCACTTGTTCGCTACAGTTTCATATATGAATTTGTATTTTCACGTGTTTTTGAAACTATTGCACTCATTACAAAAATTAACTTATTAGGTAAGTTGAAACATGGATATTTATTTGATCTTCTTAATTATTTGTAAATATAAAATATGAAATGTTGATATCATATTCATGGTGTAATGAAGAATATTCTGTGATATTGCTAGAGCTTCCTATTTGAATATTTTCTATAGATCAATATAGCAATAATGTATGAATGTTGTTGTTGTTTTTGTATGTTGTAGTGCTGTCTCTGTCTGGCCTGTCACTACTTTAAGGTTATATACAAGATACAATAAGTGAACACTGTTAGCGCTGGCCGCCGACAAGGACAGGGACAAGGACAAGGACAAGGACAAGGACAAGATGAGCTTCCTGGAGCCTTTCGGCAAGGACAGCACCGGACAGTTCTGGGGAGCTCATGCCAAGGACTGCCACTGTGACAACTGCACCAATATCACAGTCAGCACAGCCACTGCAGCCACTACAACCACTAATCCTACTAATACTACAACAGCCACAACTACAATCACCAAGAACACCAACAAGGAGGGCGGAGCTTCACCGGCCACTGTCGGCCACCACGGGGCGGGCGAGGCTGTGGTTCTGGTCACTGGAGGATATGATCATCTCGTCAAGATATGGCAGGCACATAGCGGGGTGTGTCTGAGGAGCTTGCAGCATCCAGACTCGGTGACTATTTCCACTTTTCTAATAATTCCTAGTAATTCCTTTATAACGATAGCTTCTTTGCAGCAAGTCAATGCGTTAGACATCACTCCAGACAAGACTAAAATAGCTGCTTGTGGCTATCAGCATATAAGAATATATGATATTAATGACACCAATCCGGATCCTCTAGTCAGTTATGATGGAACTTCCAAGAATATCTCGAGAGTTGGGTTTCAAGTAAGTGATTTTTTAAATATCTATGCTTCTACTATATTAATATTGTACATTTTTTTATTAGGAAGATGGAAAATGGATGTACACAGGAGGAGAAGATTGGACAGCGAGACTTTGGGACTTGAGGTATTTTTTTAGCATAAGCATTTTAAATTATCAGTTACAATTATCAACCTTTTTTTAGGTCATCACAATTGCAATGCCAGAGGATTTTTTTAGTAACAGCTCCAGTAAATGCAGTATGTTTGCACCCCAATCAGGCTGAAATTATGGTTGGCGACCAAAGCGGAATTATACACTTGTGGGATCTCAAAACCGATCAAAATGAACAGCTGGTAATTAAAATCCATCCCACATGCCTTTTACAATAACTCAATATTAATAGAAATATTTTTTTTCATACCTATGTTAGATTCCTGAGGCTGAAGCTTCTATCCAGGATATTGCGATTGATAATGAAGGTAGATTAATGGCAGCCGTCAATAACAAAGGTCACTGTTATGTGTGGTCGTTGACAAGTACTGCAGACCAGCCCACAAAACTGTGTCCCAAACACAAATTGGACGGCCACTCTAAATACGCTTTACGATGTAAATTCAGCCCAGATTCTAGGTAATAATATTACACACATGTTGTAGATTTTTTTACCAATCAAACTAGATTGTTGGTCATCCTCGGATTAAGTAAACCTAAGATATTCTTGTGTTTATTATAAATTGTAGTTAAGTAAATACAATATGCCTCCATTCTGCATTAGATATGTAAAAAATACATTTTGTTTATATTTAAAAATGGAAAGAATTTACTGTTGAAAATTTAATTATTAAAAATATTTTCAGTCTACTCGTGACAACATCGGGTGATTGTACAGCGAGAGTGTGGAGCACAGAAGACTTTTCCTTGGTTAGAGAATTGAAATACGACAGTCAGAGATGGGTTTGGGATGCGGCATTCAGTGCCGATTCCCAGTATATTTTCACAGGTTCTTCCGATGGCTACGCCCGTCTTTGGAATGTCAACACGGGAACTATAGAAAGGGAATACGCCGGTCACAATAAACCGATCACGGCTCTCGCATTTAGAGATGAGATAATATAGTTATTTAATTACAAACCACTCTGTGTATATTTATTAAGCTAATTCCATTTTGTATAAAGCATTTTACACAAAAATAAAACTAGTAAATAATACATTTATAATTTCATTTTTAAAAATAAATCACAGTTTACAATATAATAAGTACAGTATTTGGATATAAAACAAAATAATATGTCGCCATAAGAACAATGCAACTCAAAATTCACAATAATAAACATAGGCAAAATTTTCGTTAAATGACGGAATTGTTGCTATTACATAATAATCAAGTATGCAAATATTTCTGCAGTACACAACAGTTATAATAACAATTAAAATTTTATGATTTCATCAATAAAGACTTATGGGGGTGTTTTTATATTATTGAATAATTCTAGAGTAGAATTTGATTGATGTAATTAATACAAACTACATTTAGACATAAAAATATATATATTTCTCTTTGTGGAATTGACAGTTTTGAATTGCTATGTTCTTTTTACGGGTGATTAAATAATAATTAAATTGATCACTTAGTATGTAATTTGTAAAAAAATAAATGCTCAAAATACTTGATTAGCAAAAAGCATTTCAAAACTGCAATTATATAAATATTAATTGAAATACTTTTAAGTATCGACTGCAGGGGCATCTTATGCTATTAATTTATCAAAGAAAAACCGGTGAAAGCGAATGTGAAGCCTGTTTACAATTGCAAATCTTGCACTTCGCCCATTTCAGAGAAACTATCATCCTGCATAGTGTACGATATGAAGAATTTGAACACCATTTTGGAGGAGAAATCTTGAGGAATAGCTACGAGTGCGACTTGTGTGATCGCCGCCGGTGGAAGGAAAGGATTCATTGCTGGAAAAGTATCTCCAGACGCTGGTAATAAGTGTGCTTTACATGGCTAAAAAAATAAACACATATTAATATATTTGATAGTAATGTAAATTTAACAAGGGACTGACTTTAGGCACTGTCGCTTGGAATTTAAAGTCTTTAATTTTTTCAGGACTGTGACTAGTAGTTGAAATAACAAGAACTGAAACATCAGACCGAGGCTTATTTGTGGTGAAGTGCAAAACAACTTTGAGTCCATTCGGTTCTTCGTATATAATTCTGGGGGGCACGGGATTTGGCTTGATTTCCTCCAAAGTTATGATAATACTGCTAAGATTTTTAAAATCTGTTGAGGAAGTTGGAGATCCTAGTTTTGAGATTGGATTGCTATCGATAATTGGTGAATTTTCCACTTCACTGTTCTCTGACAATATATCGACCATGACATCGTCAGTTTGAGCATCAACGACATCTTCTTTTAATGATGATTTTGATAAGAGAAAATCAATGTCCAGTAGTGTTTTACTAGTCTTCTCCTCTTCTTTGGCAATCAATGACTTTTTCAACTCGTCACTTTGCAATTGTGACTTCATAATTTGATTTAATGGTAATTTACTATTAGATTTGCTAAAATAAAAGTAATTGTATGAATAAATTATATACCCAGGAGTATTAAAAAATTCCTAACAAATACACATTATAAATAGATAAGTATTCCAGATACATAGTTTAAAGTTTCATGTCAAATAAAATTTCATTCGATTTCTGATTCCTTTTGTGCAATATATTAAAGGGTGGTTGACTTAGATTTGGGATATTATAATATGTAGACTAGTTTTTTTTAAAGCTACAGAAAATGAAACAAGAAAGACAAAACATCCATTAATACAAATATAATATTCATTTAAAAAAATCCTTACTCAATGAAACTGGGAATTGTATTGAAAGTAGATGTGGATTGTTTTAACAAATCTTGGCCAAGAGCGTCTAATTCAGCCATGCCTCTGTTTTTAGTATTTTCCTTAGTATCGTGTTGAGAATTAATATTATCTATAAATAATATACAATTATTGTACAATATCTGATTGGATATATTCAGTATTAAAATCTTACCTTGAGTGTTTTTAATGGCTACTGGTTGTAAAACTGTAGCTGTGTCTAAGATTGCAGAAGATTCATTGACTAGATCAGAAGTGAGAAGTTCATTTTGCTTTACTGAGAATGTCGGACACAAAATATCTGTAAGTTCACTAATATTGGAAGATGACCGTCCATTATTAACGGTATTGTTTGTCGAGCTCATGAGATCCAACAAAGTGCTATCGTCGTCATTCCTTCGAGGAGCCTCACTGAGTTTTTCTGGAGGTGTTCTTTGCACAACAACCTTATTGTATTTATCGGTAACTTGGCTTAACTCATCACTGGCCTCGAGAACTTCGTCTAGAATTCAAAGATAATAAAACAATATGTAGCCTAGTTTTTTAAAACGCTATAGACAAAATGGCGGATGTGATATTATGAGCAAATTAATCATGCATCTTACTGGTATTAATACTAACCAAATTGTTTCGCGAGAAACCAAAACTTATCCAGTCTTTTTGGTCGCTCGCTTCTCGTTTCAAGATCTGCACAGAATATATTTTTTGCCATAATACTTTGGGAATGTAATGTTTAATATCAGTTGCAGGATAAAACAGACATTCACAACAATTATAATAAATTAAATTTCTTATGTAAAATAACATTAAAAGTGCTGTCTTAAGGGTGTAACAATTATTTATTTACTATAATATATTAAAAATTGTATTACAGTAAAAGCTCGATATTCACGGGGAAAAAATGAATTATTTATTTTTAATAAAAAGCAAAGGGCAAAGCAACATCATTTCTGGATAAAAAATACTAAAATATTATTGATATAATATTCTCAGCTAGTAAGTGGAACAAAAATTATCTTCAGCGAATATAGAGCTTTGACTGTATTGTGATAATATTGTAATTGCTGGTTGGTAAGAAGAATTGCACAATTCAATATTGAGACTATAAAAAAAATCATTAAAATATCCACTTCCACATTTTTTCACAAGATTTTAATAATACTATTCAACTAAAATAATATACAATGTATTTAAAACACATAAAAATACGTATATTCTTTACCTAGTGAAATTTCAACTAAGCATCGTCTTATCAACCAAAGAAATTTGTATTGTGTTTGATTTATTTGTTAGTGAATACACACGTATATACTTACTGAGCATCTCTTCATTTTGTTGTGTGTCGGCAGCCAATTTGTAAACTGTGGGTCTTAATTTTGTACATGCAGTGTGCAGTTCATTAATCAGCTCCAAGTCTTCGAAAGAGCTAATGCCAGGTCTGAATTGGTCTAACATTTCATCCAAAAGCCGAACATTGTTGTGCACAGCTTGAAGTTCGGTGAACCTTCGACAGACTGCTTCAGTTCTTCTTTCATCCTGAAGTATTAATGTGGTTTACATCAAATGAATTAACAATATTCTATTAAATGTGAAAGTGTGCTCACCTCCCGAACCATTGTTTTAATGAGTCTATTAGCTGCTTGAATATCATCAGGATTCTTACTTTGCAATAGCTTTTGAAGAAGTTTAGACTTTTCTTCATCTCCGAATATAATGTCCTTGGTTTTAGCGACCGGTGTAGTTGCTGGAGTGCTTTGTTCAGATCTTTTCTCCTTGGACGTGGTCGGACCGTTGAATTTTACAACGCCTTGTTTTTTCAACATTTCAAATGCATCTTTAATTTTTACTTCTCTTGGATATTCATTCGTCCAGTTTTGCATGAGATCCAACACCTAAATTAATTAATTGGTAAATCTAGTAATTTGTATTGATTTATATGTTTTAAGTGCACTTACCCTTTGTTGTACAGCTGGTATAGTTTCGTTTCCATAATATTTAGGTGATACTAGTTTTATCATTTCATTGAGAAATCTAAATTTATCAATTTCCGCTCTGAATATTCCATCACATCTTTTCATACAGATATCGAGTACTGCAAGGACTAGAAGTGCTTGTGGTGAGCGCAGACGAGCAGCTATAACTCTGGCCGCTGCATGAGCTCCTTTCTCTCCTCCTTCACAAACTAAGGCACAGAAAGCTTCTACTGCGGCAGCTTCAGGCCGATCCAAACCAGCTTCGGTAGCTCGTTCTACAAAATGATAATATCAATACTTTGAGTGCTAAATCAAAAGTTAAACAATAAATTCATTTTGTTAATAAGTAATTAAGCACTATTTATAATATATTTGATAATTAATTATCGTTTACCAGTAATATAAAATTAATTAATAATATTTATGTGATAAATAGTGAATAATGTGTTAATATACTAACGAAGGAGAGCATCGAGGCTGGTGACAAGCACCTCAAGCTCCATCCCTCAGTATCTTCTCATCCTATATAAATTATCACTGACATTTGCTGTTCGTTGCCAGATTTCAGGTTTCAGTCATCTTGTTATCGTCCAAATAAAATCTTATCTTTGTTGTTTTTTATTGCTGAGCGTAAATAGTACAGATTTATTTTAACACAATCAATTTTATAATTATTAACAAATCAACAATGAACAAAAAACAAACTTTGGAAATTTTATTGAATTAATTATAAAGAAAAATACTTACAAAGAAAATATTTTATATGATTTATTATAATAAATTAAAATATAACTTATAAATACATGATTTTAACATATGGAAACATTGAGGTTTTGACGTTTGAAGAAGGCGGAGGATACTTTTGGTACTGATTTGCCCGCAGGTTTGTTCAAGTATTGGAAATCCTCAATTATAATCACGATGATAGTGTCTGTATTAACTGATGACGGATTACACTTTGGCTTATAATGTTTATTTAGAATAGAATATCTAAATAGTTGGATGCATGGGTTATAGGGTGGCGTGATGCTGGGCCTGGCGAGGAGATTAGGTTGGCAGGCCTGCAGCCTTAGGGCGGGGCTTAGTGTCAGGAGCGCCACCTGCACGGCCAGCGGAGGAATACTGCCGGAGCCAGTCAGGGTCAGGGGCGGAGTGGCAGGGCTGCTGCTGGCTGTGGTGCCTGGTCTTCTGTTAGGGGCGGCAATCTCTAAGAACATCGCTAACTTCCTTGAGGAGAATGACTTGTTCGTGCCTGCCGATGATGATGATGATGACGACTAGGAGTGACCGGCTGGATCACTGACCACTCGGACCAGCTGGGCCGCCACACCATCACAATCACCATCACTTGTTGCTCTATTTATAGACACCACCCACACTCTCGGTCCGCCACTGGCCACAGCTTAAGTCACATGTCTAAAGTCATTATAGTTATACAGCTCACTTTAAACCTGTAAATGTAAGATTTTTGTTTCAAATGTTGGGAATTCTATCAGCAAAATTTTAAGCCTTTAAATAGTTTTTTTTTGTTTAATTTTATTTAATGAATTGTGATACAAAAACATGTTATATCTTGTGTATATAGTTAGTTAGACAATGCATAATTTAGACTTATGTACATCATTTATGACTTAAAACTACTTTATTCAAATGTTAATTGACCTCATAACGTTAATGTTTAATTATATTTATTGTGCGGTTCATGTTGAGCAATCTAAAAAATAAACATGCATTGAAAATGCCACTTTTTTTACTATTAATCATTGAATCCATCATTGGCCATCTCACATACACAAATGAATCAATCAAAGCAACTTATTTGGGGGGAACAGTTTGTAACATTTTCTGCATTCACAATCCATAAAACTTATTATTCACATGTCGCATGAAAATTATTTAGTTCAAACAACATAATATAACAAAAGATAAATAAGAAAATTTGTTAATAATATTTTTTGTGAATTCTTTTTTAAAAATAACCAAATTCTTAAAATTAATATTATCATCTGTTATTGCGGCATTTAGTCTGAAAATTTTATCCCCCACAAATACCGAGCTTTTACTATAGTCACATGATAAAGATCACGGCGTTTCGGCAATAGTGAATAAAAACAATCAAAAATGTGACAAACATCGAATAACTTACAACAACACGCATAAATACTGTAAACACGGCACATGAAATAAATATTGCGGTGTTAAAATATAAATATAGAGTATGCCACGTGTACACAATCAGTCTTTGTTAAAAATACATACTTACTAATTACTTTTAACATTAATATAATAAATTTGTAAATACATATTAATAATACACTTTGATTTATTTACATCCGTCGTTTGGTTGCATTTATTCCGGCGGTTTCTTGTGTTGGCCCCAACCGTGAAAGCATTTAGTGAACCTTTTCGACTCCTTGTTCTTCAGAGTGAGGAACAACTTCCTTGGTCTCTCTGGCTGCTTTACTCTCAAATGTTGAATGTACACCTGAAAGGTATTGTTTAAAATTTATCCGCTGTTATGAATTGTGTGTAATTAATAAAAATGATTTATACCTGTGCTGATTTATAAGCGAGTTTTATTTCGACTTCACTACATTTAGAGCCGAGCCACAGGAAGACATGTTCTCCGTTGTCCAGAATCATTATATCATCATCAGCCAAATCATCCTGAAATCATTAAATATATGAAGTTGGGTGGGATTTACTTTACTATTTAAATATCATTCACTGACTTGGCAGAAATCGGAACATTTCTCGGAGACTGTGAAATATCCCTTTTCGTTGGAACACCTAAATAATCTTGTGTAATTCATAAAGCCGGCATCGTGGTCGTATGATTTTTTACCTCCTAATCCGACCCAGAAGAAATTATCAGGTTCTGAACCTTCAGTTATCACCTGACGAGAATAAATAAAAATGTAATCTAATATAAAATTAAAGATTATTCTAAGTATTTACCTGTAAGCTGACCCAGGGGCTGTTGAACATATCTTCGGCTATCTGTTCTACAAGTCTCGCTTCATCAGGATCACTGTTTGATCCTATCCAAACATATACTATTCCAGATTCTGAATTATCATCACTTTCAAAAGGCACATTCAAAATGTAGCTAAAATAAAAATGAAACTTAAGAAGAAATATGAGGTAGTTTTGAAGTGCCAATAAAAAAAAAATTAGTAGCGGTAATGTCTTTTATATTAAGGTGTTATGTTTTGTTTGATGATTTCAAACACAAATTGAAGTATTATATTGTTATTAAGATAGAAAGAGTATGGTATCTTTTCTTCGGCATTACCATAGTAGCTAAATTTGAAATAGATATTTCATACTCTACTACTAGAATATAATGTCATAGCACTTTTAGAAATTTATAATAATAAATAAGAAGTCATTTTACCAAAAAGAACTGTTCAGCATGGTGGCGTCAGCTCTCACTTGAATCAATCTAGTACACAATGGACTTCCGTTTGAACGTAAATGATACAATTCCACTGGAAACTTACCATTCACCTACAAATAATAATTACCATTAAAAAAATCACAATATAATTGATAAAAACATCTGTGGTACAATATGAAGAATACCTTTTTGCTTTGTTTTCGTTTTCCGTCTTTGATTATAAACTTTCTATTAAAATGGGATAAAAATTTAACACTTTCTTGCTGTTGATGCATTCTTTCGACTTCTAAATTATGGCAGAGTGATTTGAACTTCTTTTCTAAGCTAAAATATTAATATGTAATGATATTTAAACATTCCAATTGAAAATAATGAACGATTTCAATATGATAGTGTGTTAGTGGGTCGTGCTACATCTGATAGTACATATTGGTGTACACCAGCTCTATTCATATAAGCACCGCACGTACATTCTCTCTCATTACAGTATTATATTGAATATGGTTGTAAGTGTAAATGAGAACTTACCCGAATGTAAATGTAAGCCAACCCATATTTCCCGCATTTCTACCTTGCCAGAAATAAACTACCCATTGGACGGTATCTTCTTCTATCACATCATGTTCACTATTTACAGATACTTTGTGCTCATTTCTTTCTCCATTGACTTCTGTCTCTTCTGTTTCACCTTCGACCACCTTAAATATCAAATGCATGTTTTCAATAAATACACATGATGAATATACAAATAAAGATTTATACAAACCCTGGGTATAATATATTTGCACAGGAAGACATAGCAGTCTCCATTATAGAAAACACCCAATTCGTCTTGAGGTAATCTTCCGAATTTACGACCTTCAAGTACAAATGCTTCCATTGCTTCCAAATCCTCTGCCCACTCTTCAGCTAACTGTTGAGCTTCAGCCCCCGTCATACCAGCTTGTCGCGGCGTAAACAAAGCTGTCAAATCCGCCCTGAAAAACAATTTTCTTTTAGAAGAGTCCTTTTCATAAATTTATTACTGAACATACTTTGTATCTTGTTGTTTAGCCCATCTTGTAAGATCGGCTCCTGTTCTTGCGACGGATTCTGCAGTTCTTGTGAAATCAACAGCAATCACTTCATCCCATCCTTGGAAATGACTCTTGAATACCTGAATATAAATTCGTTAAATGTATATTGATTGTACAAACGCATAATTTGTCACATACACATATGGGAATAATAATCTTTGATTATCAAGTCTTCAATAGGCATAATATATTAGACATGGAGATTTGGCTATAATAAATTAATTATCGAACCTGGTGTTCAGTTCCTTCCTGAAGGCGGATAATTAACGCATGATCTGGCCTATTGATCATATTGAATAATTCTTGCGATAGTTTTACTGCAGCCGCCCTCACAAGCCTGGTTGATTTCTTGCCGAACCTGTTGAATATAAATTGTACAGATTAACAGTGATTTCAATATTTCAACAACAAACTTTAACCCACCATACAAAGACATCAAGATGACAATCCAAAATATATACATTTCTACTGGTTAATAGAGTGTGTTGTAACTTGGTAGATGCGGCAGATTCCACTTGTGGCAATTCTAAATAACCCATACCCAATTCCACTCTGTACAGCCTCGGTGATGTCCATGTAAAATTATTTTTTACATGCTCCTGAAAAATGCAACACAATAACATTTGCATTATTGTAATATTATATGGATTACAAACCACAGGGGGTTTGAGTGATTCAGCATCTTCATGACAACCTAATGTTTTTAAAAATTGACTCGATTCCGCCTTTTGATTTTCCGAATGAATTTCCGCTTTGTTTTTTCTATCGTTTTTATTTATTTTTTCAGCAAAAAGACGTGCTTTTGATTTCAACGTATTTTTGGAAGTTTTTCCATACCTAAAATTATAATAATGATAGTAAACATATTCATTAATAGAAAGAAGTAGAATGTAAAATGTTACCATAAATATAAATTAAGTCCGGCATCTAATAGGAATACAAATCTAGGATCTAATGATTCAATACTAAGAGGAACTGGTTCCAAATGTATGGTCGATCCACTTCCATGCACTCTATAGAATCTCGTTGTGTATTGCTTAATGTATTAAATAAATAAATGTTAATTATACATAAGTATATAAAGTGTAGCTTATTATTACATACCGTGTCTTCTATTGTGAAAAATCCACTAGCTGTGCGACCTCCTTGAATATAAGTAAGCGGACAAGAAAATAACTGAATAAATTCTGGTGTTTCATCTCCTTGTTCCTGTCTCATAGTTCTTCCACCTGCGCCAAGGTAATTACGGAGATGTACAGCATGAATCGCAGCACAGGCTCTTTTATCCAACTGTTGATTATAATTATTATTACTTTTGAAAACACACAATGTAAGTTAAAATTCTATTATATTACAGAAGCTTTTTCGCCAATCCAGAAGTGAATTTCCCAGGTTAGACCTCCTTGCTCATCCAGAGCTGTTTTTAAAATAATATAACAGTCTCCTTCATAAAATTTACCGTGGGCGACTTCTTCAATCATGTTAGGCAAGAAATTTTCAATTTCCCAAATTGATAAACCTGGCACCTGTCCAGCATCATCGTCGAAGAATTCGGAATAGTCCAAAGGAGGTTTTTCTAATGCCTCGTCCCATCTTTTTGGTCTGTAAATTTAAAATTAATAAGAAGTCTATTGAGTGAACTAAGTGAAAAATAGATCAATAGAGTACTTTAATGATTGGCCTTTGAGTTGTTCTTCAGTGGGTGTAACATTAGCTACATCTTGCATTCCTTTTAATATTTTTGCTTGGTCCTGGTCGGCAGCAGCTGCTTCTTCTCTTCGTCCTCTTCTAAGACGCAATTTTCTAGCAACAGCATCTTTACTTGTGTCTACAGGTAATAATGTATTGTCAGATTGAATATTTTGTGTGTTAAATTTAAATATAATAACTCACGTGTCGCCTGGATCGGAGTCGGAACAGAAGCTCCTGCCAATCTTAATTGATTCTGCAGGGAAAAGTCGATGTTGTAGAATTCAACGCCCGAGCCTTTTTGATCATCTTGTGGTTTTGGAGGCATTAACAAATCTGGGTTGTTTCTTAAATCAAGTTGGTCAAGATCGGTGAACAGGTGGATAGCATCAGGGAGGGTGATCAAACGATTGCAGCTGAGGTTTAACTTTTTTAAAGAACCGCACCTGGGACAAATATGTTCACATAATTTATAGAGTAGCTGCCACAGAATGTAGGTCGGCCATTCCCACATGCACTTCAATACATCCATAGTTTGCAACACTAGCGAAATACACTTCTGAACTGCATTTTAATAGAAGTATACAAAAATGTAATAAGTTTACATAATTATTTTAAAAAGCACTGTTTTACATCAATTGGAGAATTATGTGAATGCAAAAGATGCATGAGAGAAGGAAATTCAGTAACAACTGTCATGCTCCACCAAACAGTGAGCATTTCTCATGGAGAAATTTGAAATTAGCATAGCATACAGATGAGCTGAGGTCAGTCATCCGAAAGAAGTAAACATGTGTCTCAGACAATAACAATAATCAAACAAATATTTATAAATTATACTATTCATATATCATTATAATAAATATTCATTGGGTAGAGAAAAAGTGAAAAGCCATTAACTAATACATTTCATAAAAACGACAATGTATTTCATCAATATTCATGAAAAAAAAGATCTTTTAAGCATTACACAAGAAAAAGAATCATTTTTTTTGAGTTTCTAATACTTAATATGAATATTGGAAACAAAATAGAATCTCCCTTTTTTTATTTCCAATAGATATTTATTGCCGCAGAAATTACAGGGATAGTTTGATATTTACCTGCACAATCCTTCAGGTATCATTTCAAGATGATTGTTAGCAGCGGAGAATGTTTCCAAACTTCCCAATTTTCCAATACCCGAAGGAATACCTTCAAAGTCCAGCATATTGTCATTCACATACAATCTTCTCAAACGGGAAAGCTTACAAAGTGAATTTGGCAATGCCGTTAATTTATTTCTTGAAAGATTCAATGTCTCCAGTTTTTGCAAAGAATCAATGGCTACAATTTAAGCATCAATATAAATAAGATCAATATATTATACAAAATTATTACCTGTTGATATTTCGGTTAATTCATTTTCGGATAAATTGAGCCTCTTGAGATTGACTAGTAAATAAATTGAATCGGGTACTTTGGGCAGTGTGTTTTGGGATAAATCAAGGTCGGCAAGATTCGATAAAGATTCTAGAGAACTGGGAACGTTGGCAAGAGTGCGTTGGGTATTTCTCATATGTAAGGTTTCCAAACTCAAAAGGGATGGAAGTTGCCTGAAATAAAATATTTTTAATGATATAATCAATAATACAGTATGATAATTTGCTGTCTGAACAAACCTTAATTGAAATAGTCCTAATGGATTATTATTAAGGATCAAAGTCTGCAAATTTGTTAACCTTCGAGTTTGTGGTGGTAATGTTTCAAGCTCATTATTGGAAAGATCCAAAAATAACAAATCAGTTAATTGGATAAATAATGCAGGAGGAATTGTTTCAATCCTTAAAATATCAAATTATTAATTTTTTTAATCAAAACTAAAACTACAGTCTACAAAATATTATACTGACATATTATTGCTCAAATTTAATACGAGTAATGATTTAGCCTTTTCAAGACCATCTGGAATATCTTTCAACTTATTATGTGATAAATCCAACGTTGTGAGTTCTTCTAATTTGAATAAATCACTCGGCAGCCCGGAACTCTTCACTTTGTTGTGTCTTAAGTTTAAAGATCGTAGACAGTGCAACTCTGTGATCTCGCCATATAATTTTTCTAAATTATTACGTTTCAGAGATAAATTTTCCTGAAATAAAAAAATTATAAAATATTCGCAAAGAAAAAACAATATAAAGTAAAACTTACTAATTTTATAAGTTTTCCCATTTCTGGCGGAATTTCACTAAGACCCGTCCTGTCTAGTTTTAACCATTGCATTCCAGTCATTAGTTTCATGGTGGTTGGAAAGTTGCCATTCTATTTTAACAAATACAAATAATTTGGATTATAGTAGAAAATTAAAATTTTGACAAAATTCAGCAACGGAGACATTTTTTAAAATTAAAAGTGATCTTCGAGAAATGTAACAGGTTGTCACTAGAGGATATATTTAGAGGTGATAATGATATAGATTGAAAAATATGTGAAATATACAGAAAATTGATTCCCAGCCAAATCCAGGCCCCTGACAAAGGGCAGGACTCCGGTTTCCGCCATCCTCCAAACTCAACCTCAAACTGAATCTTGAACAATATCACCCACTGACACTCCCTTCAATCACACTGACAGTTCTAACATTTGTTGCCAGTTAAATGATAAATAAAAATAAAAGTAATACAATAATTATTTTTTTTACTTAATTTAATTTCAATATAAATATGTAAATATAATTCACCAATACACTTGATTTATTAACTATTTAAAAGCAAAAGGATTTAGTGATCAATAATAATGAAAAAAGGACATGAAAATCCATATTGCTTGGTAGAGAAAATATGGTTGTTGCCTAGAATTTGAAGTTTGAAAATGCTTTTATTTTTGTACAGTGTCATTAAACTAAGCAATTCTGGCGGATTTTTAAAATTTAGATCGATCTATTTTAAGATAGGCAGGTGCATCGTTTTCTTCAATGTACATAATTTCTTGTGATAGGTGGAAGATTCCAATTGATGTGTGTAATTTCAAACCTTTACCATCTTGTGAACGTAGATCTGATTCAGCTTTCAGAAATATGATTAGGGCTCAACAATACCTCAGAAGCCTACCCAATTATTATTATATCACAATATTGCAGAATAAAACTAGAAATATTTATTATGGATATAGTTTATTTGGAAGAATTATTACTTCTTATTTTTAAATATGTTCAATAAAAAAAAATGTTTGAAAATATTTATTTATTTACAAATAATATACAATTTATCAACAAATACTGATGAGTTTCGATAATTTAATTATGAAACATACTATGTACAGTATTAAGCTCATATAAAAATTTAATACATTAAAATAACTTTTGGCATGATTTGTCTATTCAGTACAATCACACTATTAATCTAATATTTTACATGAACATTTTGGAACAAATCGCAAAACATTACGCAGTGGTAATAAATCGTTATAATCTTACATCCTAACCACGACCAGTTATTTACATGTATTTCGAAGAATATTGGAATTCAAACTATAGAAATTTGTTGAGAGCTTTGTCAGTTTGACAAACTACAGTACATATTTTACGGAAAGTATCACAATAGCAAATGCATATCAAACTAGATTAGAGAAACTTTTTATATTTTTCACAGTTGTGTACTTACAAGTTTAATAGTTCCAACCATAAAACATACAGCATAATTCACACGGTCTATGGATAATCAAATTAATTTCAAGCAACATTTTATGAAAATGGGATACGCACCATATCCGAATACAAATGCAAAAAGAATAACATTTAAAAAAAAGTCACCGTGAACACATATTTTATCAGTTTAAGGTACAAAAATGTAGTAGTACATTTCACCTGTTGTATATTTTTCAATATAATTCAGAGCAAATTAATAAAAAAAGATCTGAACTATAAAATTGACGGTGGAATGTGGTGTACAATTCGATGGGATAAATTCAAATAAACATTGACGCTATTAAATAATATTATTCTAAACCAGGTACATAACATAAATTGACAAATAATAGATATGTTGACAATTCGTTTGAATCATTGGATCAGATCGTTATGTAATGTGTGACTTTGAAAGGAAATTTTATGTGATATACATAGAGATACAGAAAACTTAAACAAGAGATACAAACTAGTCACAGGATATTTAAGAATTTAAAATCGAGAGTAAAAAATGCAGACCCTAAAAAGAAATATTCACTTCGCTCAGAAGGTAATTTACTATTGCTATGCAGTCACTAGATTTTTTCCAATTGGAAAATTTTCAAATTAAAATTATTACACTTTACAATTTTAGTAATTTAAAAAACTTGATAAATATAAAAGATCACAGAATATTGTACAACATTCCAAATCTGATTTGGACTATTCAAAATGACAATTAGCATACAACGTAATTTTACAGATGTCAGTCGTAATAAAATATATTTAGATATGGTGACTTGAAAATATAATATTTATATGTACAATTTGTGTACATATTGCACTGTATGTCAATTTATTTACGATATTCTCAATTGTTTAAATATCATAAAAAAATAGTCATAAATTGCACTCTACTTGATAAAACATAAATTAAAAAAAAAACTATCACATTGATGGCGATGGCTGTGTTGTTTTGTTTTAATAATAATAATGAAAGCTGTTTAGTTTGTGAATGTGACTTTAAGTCAATTAATTTCCGAAGCACTTATGCGTTATGTTCAATATCTTCTAGTATTTCAGATAATAGGCGCTGTAAACTGTCAATACCAGTTAAGAAGCCACAATCGGGTCCATGGTGAATAGTAGTGTTGGGTACAAAGTGCGGCAAAAAGCGCTCAAATTTTCCTGCTGAGCCACTATTTGCAAATGTGGTGTGAGCAAAGTCTATCAATCTAATATCGACTATGTTTGGAGGAACGGATTCAGTGGCTATAGATAATGGCTTTTTCTTGGGTGATCTTTTCTTGGCTTGTGCGATTCTCGCTCTCTTGTCATCTCTCACTTCAACGTCCGATGATGTGTCATCTGAGCTTACCGAATTACTGGATAGACAAAAATCGTCACTGCTGTTGGATGAATAAACCATCCAGCTGTCGACAGAAACTGGGCTGGTACTAAATCTGCAGGTATTCATAGACGGGACACTCAAATTTACAGTGGGTTCATCTAAATATATTGTGTCTTCCGATATGGGACAAAAGGGTATTTTTGCTTTCTTCGATTTTGCATCTTTGCCACCAATTTCTTCATGGAGTGTGGTCATGTTGAAGTGCGAAGTATTGGCAGTGTCTTCATGGGAAGACGATAGGTTAAAGTCTATGGAGCTATTGGATGCGTCTGCGTCGTAAGCAGTACTACTTGGGATGTTCACTTTTTCAGTAAAATTTGAATATTCATCATTCATTCCATCATATACGATTAATAATGAGCTGAAATGTATTAAAATATTATTTATTTAGAATCATGAAAAATCGAAAAGTACATTTTGTTTTATACTAACCATGAATAAAATCTATACGATGATTGGTTGGCAATTGCTTTACGAAGAAGTTCCAGTCTTTGCATTGCACGTTTAATAACATTCTCATGGGGAATGACACGACCTGCGCTAAAGAATGTACGAAGAGCATCACGGAGACCTGACTCTGTAAGACCACGTCCCCAATATTTGTCTTTGCGCATTACTTTTTCACTATCCCCATTAATTTCGTACACCTGCATTCCACCGAGTCGTACTCCTAATGAAGCTGACGTGCTTGCTGCACATTTGGCAATCTGTTTAGTTTTTTTCTCTGCTGTGGCATCGTCTCCATGTTGCCTTGTCCCCATTTTAAGATCTAAAATGCAGGGCTTTCTGTATGCCGATGTAATATTTTCAAGCATCAAAAAATCTGAAATGGGTAAAAATGTGTTTATTATAAAAACATAATAATTTTATACTTTTATTCGAAATACATATTTACATACATTGTTTATTAGAATTATCTAATTGTGAAATACTTTTCAGAACTTCTGCTGCTTTTCCATTCCTATGTACTTTAAATCTAAAAGAAAAAGTTGTATAGTTTTGATATTGGACATAAAATTTATTAAATTCCTACTTTAAAACATCATCCCGTTTTCTTTTTGAACCGAGTGATTGCTTGCGTTCAGACTCATCTCGGAAACAGGGAGAATATCTTCTATCTAACTTGATGTTGCCCGTGTTTGTTGCTTGCATGACACCTGAAACAATTTAATACGTTCATTATCCAAGTTCGATGAAAATAATATAATGTACATTATTAATGAAACAATGTTTTATATTATAGGTACTTAAACTTATCAAATAAAACATTCTATGACTTCATTGAAAATAATCTAAAATATAATTTTTAAAAGTTAGATACAATTGACAAAAATAAATTTGCTTTCATATCAATGAATACAAAATTATGTATGTGGGATTAAAAAAAAAAAGAAGAAAATGAATGACTATGGAACTTACGGTTATTCAAAAAAAATGATACTAGTCATCAAGCCCACAATGATACAGAAAATATCCCGTGACTACATATTAAATTATACATATACACAGCTGTTGCTAGGAGAGAAAAAGAGATGTTATCTTTTGACATTGCTTAATACAATAATCACTTATGCATCCTTATTTATACTTAATTAGTCAGATTGCCAACTTATGCGATGAAAAAATAAACGAATGTATGCATTAGAAATACAAACCCCATGGGAGTTACCAATACTGGTGAGTGTGTGTGTGTGTGTGCGTCACATGGCGCGGGGGACGAGGAGTAGTGAGAGGGCTGATCCAGGTTGCTTGCCCCGGCGAGCTGAACTGCAGCCAGCCCTCGTCTGGGAGCCCTTGCGACAACAACGAAACTGTTTTTTGCATCAGGCGCAGTAAGCACCTCTCTCATACACTCAATCACATTATATCAGGTCTGATTCGGAGAAGGTTCAATTAAGTCATCATCAGAGGAATATTTATTTTATGATTTCAATCAATTGCAAAAATCTAATTCTGGGAACGGGTAAGTGGTGGGAAAATATGCAATAAGACAATGAGAAAAAAGCAAAATTGCATCAAATCAACGCCATTTGCATTGTTCAAATATTAAACAACTAATTTATCAATCAATGGCAGCATTAAAATAAAGCAAATGCACATTTTATATTGAAAATAAAAATGACAGGATAAATCAGACCATTGATATCATTCATACACTTATTTCTAAAACGATTTCAACAAACTTAAAACTACTTTCTGTCGAAGTCCGGGTGTGTGAATCTATTGTCTCACTTTGTTAAATGATCACTCTTTTGTTAAGAAATGATATTTAAATAATGATTGGCAACTTAATTAATTATTCACAACCTGAGATTCAACAGAAAGAACTTGAGGATTCAATGGATTATGTTTCCACTGCTCCCATTCAAGTTAAGTTTTATAAATATATGACTAGTTCAATAATTAAAATGGCCAATTGTTCTAAATTTAAAATAATTAAAATAAAAAGTTTGTATGAAAATCACTTACCAAAAGATTATATCTAAATTTTAGCAGATGACATATTAACATTATTAAGAAAAAAATATTTATATTGTCTATATTCGTAGATAAATGAATGATGTAACAAATTGACTTTTTTTCGGAATTGAGGACATGCTGCCATGATAACAAGCATTTGATTTTATTATAATGGGAATTTTAAAGTAGCATGAATATGTTATGAAAGAATAAACAAACAAAAAAAATAAAAATTGAGAATTTTGTTCGAAAAGACGGGAAAGACTAGGCAGTAAAATTTCAAAACACAATCTGTTGAGTAATTCGCACTTTTAACGGTCAAGAAAAGCGATAATTTTGCAGATAGAAATAGAGGGACCACATTGAAAAATATACTGAAACAGTGACTAAAATACACCGCGACTTTAAACAGTAACAATAGAGTTAAGAAATATATTTGCACTAAAGTACCTTTGTATTTAGGGACAAACATCTCAATGTCAGATGGAATGTTCTGGTAGAAGTGTAATTCTCTTATATTCAAAGGTTTGATGACAGTGCTGTCGTTTAAAACTAACAACCGAGTATGGCCGCCCACCTGAAATAATAATTAATCAATAGAGTAAGAAATAAATTAACTGGCTGTAGATAAATAGAGAACTGATTCAGCCTTGAGCATGGCAATTAATCAAATTATCATACAGCAGGAATTGAACCTACTACAGTAGCCCAATTTTGCTATTAATAATGAAAAATATATACTTCTAGTATATATTTTACTTATAATATTCTATATATATATATAATATTATATATATGTACATATACATAAATATAATAACAGTGGATAAATATTGATTATCTGTTTCTTATCAATAAACTGTTACAGATAAGCAGATAAATAAACAAACAAATGGAAATATATTTTCAAAAAAGCAAACAATAAAAATGTTCAATAGCTTACTTGGTTGTTAAGTGGGAACAAATCAACTTCTTTGTCGATTGGTGTTTGAGGGAGAGAATGATGACTGTGGTAGCCATCTTCCGATAGGGTACATGCTTCACCTTCTTCCGTTTCTCGACAAAAACTGTCATCGCGATCACTTTCGGTAACTATAGCCGAGTTATCCCCGGGAACCATTTGCAAATCACAAGAGAGATCTTCAAAGAAGGGTTCATCGTGATGCTGTTGTAACAGTCCGAAATCCCCATCAGTATCTCCCATGCCCCACCCACCAAGCGAGTACACCATCCCCACACGTCACACACTAATTCCTAAAAAAAAATTTCATTGAATAAAATATTTACCAACAACACATTATAAAACTATGTACCAACTCAACATTGTAATATGTATCTTATGTAATTTGACAAATAAGATTTATATAATATGCAAAGTGATTGGCAATAAAAGAGTAAATAATTTTTATTTTTATAAAAAATGAGTAGCTTTATTCATGAGTTTTTAAATATAGCCACTTATAGCTGTCGACATTTAAAATGTTGGCAGAATTTGCATATTTATGCATATGAAATCTATGTTGTTGTTTGTGTGAATTAAAATATTTTTTATCAAGAAATTTTTAAGAAAAGTTATAGTGCATCAACTTAATGAAAACAAAAAAAAACAAAGTAAAATACGTCACTAGTCATAAGTATGGGGATTTAATGTACTGAATTAACCGAAGATAATGATATGGATACATAATTGAAAAATCACATAAATAGTTGTAATATGAGCCGATCTGTTCTTGGATCTATACAGGATTGGGGGTTTTACAAGGCAATTAGTCAATTTCAATGTATATTCAAAAGACAGATATTTATATTACACTTATTATGTTTAGGTTAAGGGGTTGATTTTAATAATTGTTATGATTTCCCCATCTTTCATAGGAAATTATCAATTCTGTGTTGTTTTGGCAATGTTTATTTTAAAAAGCGGGTTTCAAGCAAGGTGATAGACTGATAAAATTATCAGGGGTAAAATAGTTATGGATTTCCAATGACCACCGAAACAATAATAACACAAATAAGAAGTTGGACTGTATTCAGAATGCCAATAACACTAAATAGTAATGTCCCCGCTGCGTAGTAATACTACTATTGATAAACTGGTGGTTTGATATGAAATATATAGATTTGGCGACACAAGTAGTGGGGCATTCTTTGCATAAAACTATATTGTATGGATTAATATGTTCACAACAAATGCATCATGAGACACCTCAATAAATGATTAAAGATTACACGAATGAATTGTTAAAAAATAAATAAATATATTGTTGACAGTAATAAACAATGAACAGCTGTTTAAAAAAAACAAACGATTGTTTTATAGAGCTTGCATTGTTCAGATAAAGTAATTGAAAAATAATGTGGTGATTGATATTTTATTGAATGAAAGGAAACATTTTCTTAGGGTTTAAAAATTAAACGAACAAAAGAAAAAGTATTATTATACATCAATTTGTGATTCACGATTTGTGAATTAACAAAAGTAACTATGATTCAAGTAAAGGAGGAAATAGAGTACAGGTATATTAACACACGTCAGCAATAAAAACTGCTACCGATTAATTTACTTTTAATTAAATTGTATGCAGCATATTGCGTCGTTGTGATAACAGATATATAGATATTATTATTGATATAATAACTGCTGAAGTCAGAAAAAAACAATAAAACTCATCAATAATACACGGGTCTCTTTATTTGTGTGGTTTATGTTTTCTACAAAAATGAATAAATGAAGAAATATTTTATTAATGCAATAAATTTGTAAATCATTTTTATGTTGTTTATAGCCAGATTGAAAAGGAGCTTTCAAAAACTTATATTAAAATCACATTGTTATTTTTTAACACACTTTGAATGCATTTTTAAAGGAACTATATAATTTTTTTAAAGTAATTCTTGCATTGATTTAGTATTGGGCAATTTTAAATTAGCTACCTGGGTGTATAACTATAAATAAATTAATTCAATACGTCACATATGAATAAGAGAAAATTGTTTATCTTATCATGTGTTTTGAGTTTTATTTTTAATTAAAATTAATGCTCAATTGACGTATTTTATTATAACCATTTGATACAGAAGAAAAACGTACACAATAACAAAGCAATATATACAAATTATTTTTGAGCATATAAAAAACGAGCGATCTTTTACGGTTTAAAAATGAGGAGAAAAAAAGTAGGATTTGTCCTCGAAATCGCAGACAAAGCGTGAAGTTGACATTTAAAAAAAAATGTAATGATTATAATGGCAGGTCAACCTTGAAAAGTTCTAGATTGCTGCGGAAAATCTGTAATAGTAATTCTGTTATCTCAAAGATAGGAAAATGAAGAAAATAGGGTGCGCTAAAAAGACAGAACGGGAAAAGAGGGGGGGGGAAGGTCTCCGACAAGATAATCGATAAGGGAGATTATTACACATCATAAATAAGGGTGACAAGACGATGTGGCCTTGAAAACAGATTTCATATTACAATCGATAATATCTGCTCAAGGGATTTTATTGAAGAAGCCAATAAGCGAGTGAACCAATTACGTGTCGCTCGGAGGACTCGATACAAAGAGATGAACCAGATGGTTGACTAATCACTACAACGAGACCAACTACACCAGAGCGGGCCACTGGGCCATCCTGGACTGTTGGGGTGGTTACACTGCACTGAACCAGGACGAGTTATAACAATAATTACGTGATTGTGTCCAAGATGCACGGATATTGGTAAACACTGCGATCTGACGGGGACCAGCTACCACTACCAGCTACCAGCTACCAGATACTGTTCTGTCCTCACAGTAGTCCATCCAGTGTGCACTGTCCGCTCCACTGTCCACTGTCCAGTGTGTACTGTCCACTGTCCACTGTCCACTGTCCACTGTCCACTGTCCACTGTCCACTGTCCACGGCCCACAAAGTGTCCAGGTCCTCTCCGCCTCCGTCCACTGTGCACTGTGCACTACCACTGGACGACTTCAGCCGCTATGTATTCATGTACAAATACTCTCGCCACTCGTTACATTTTACGTAATCCATCATTTCAACACACCAGATGATACACGACTATTACAATTATTACTATTTATATTAAAACATTGGAATCACGTGTCAATTGGACACTTGACTTTGCAATTGAATTCTAAATAGAATGATTGCACAAGAGAGAGTGGCGTCTGAAAACTGTGAAAATAGGCAAATTTAATGGAGAATAGTTGAAATTATTCATTCACCTGACAATTCAAACTTTTATATTTTTATATTTATTCAATAAAATATTTCTAATATTGTATCGGTCATGTATAAATTGTGGTGTCGGTAAAGTGCAAAAGTGTCAGTGAGTAGCGGGTGCGATTCAGTCGATATGGCAAATCTGGTAGAAGTCGGAGGAGATGGAGATATTCTGTTCGAGGTGAATCCTGATGCAGAGAAGGACTTGGACAGCGGCCTGGACATGAACATGCACCTGTCACTGCCTCACCAGAACCTCAACTATGTAACGTGATCCTGCATAACCTCACATCCTTCATCTTTCACAATGATTATCATTCTTTGTAGCTTTCATATCACATTACTGTTCTATGTATCTCCCGATATTACTCGGGACTACTATAGAGTCTTGACACTTTTGGTCAGTTAGTCACTACATCAATCACTCCAGTCACTTCAATAACTAAAACTGACATTTCATATTGTGTATTATCTACTTAAAGAAAGTTATAAAAGATTCCTGTAAATAATATTTCAATGTTTTCTCAATAAATAAACAAATTTGAAGGCATGCACATAATAAAATAATAGCATTTTCCATAATGGTATAGAATTGATAATTTATCTAAACGGTTCTTTAATAAATCTTGTAATTTTTTTAATTTTATTTGTTTATTTATTTTACATAAATCATGTTTCATACTGATATATTGTTTTTATATTCTAGGAAAATGTCAAAAAATCGGATTCCGAACAAAATTCTCTTCAAGAAATTGACCCGTATGCGGATGTAATTATATAAAACTTTAAAAATGATATTATACACATATCATATGATTGTAATGAAATTATTTATTTAGGAACCTGATGAAACCTTAGGCGAGCGGTTATGGGGCTTAACAGAAATGATTCCAGAAGGTGTTAGGAATGTGACAAATGTTGCGGTTTCCAGTACATGGTACTAATTTTTATTAAAACCTGTTTTAACACACAGTTGTAACTCATTCATTAATTCTTTTAGGTCTGGTATAAAAACACTCTATTCATTCAGTCGCAGTGCATCCTGGATAGTTGCAAGCAGTTCAGTTATTTTATTTGCACCTGTACTTTTTGAAGTAGAAAGGGTTAAAATGGAAGAAATGCAAAAAAATCAACAAAAACAAGTAAACTCAAATCAAAGTTTATTCATTTTATTATGAATTGGGGTTAACAAACAATTTTTTTTTTATATTTCAGTTCCTTTTGGGTCCCAGCGCGGCTATGGTAGGACCGGGTGGAGTTCCAGCCCCTCCATTACCACGATAAATATTTCACAGTTGAAAAAATTAGTTTTATTAGATTGGTTATATTATGTTAGCGAAGTGTCTGTTGATTTATTGTATAATGTTCATTTCCTACTTAAGCATTTCAATTTTTTTAAAAGGTTTTTTTAACATTGTTTATTTTCAAAATATTATTTAAAAAAATCAGTTAAAGTACCTTGGGTGCTAATAATGAAACCTTACCAAAACAAACATTATTGTATATAGAGTACTATAAAAATTGAATGAGAATTCCCAATTGATTTTTTCTTTTAATATACATTATATCAAAGTGAAGTGAAATTACACTGCGCCACTAACGTTGGACATCATTTTCTATGTATGATTTAGACAACAAAGTGTCCCATTTATTTTCAATCTAAAATCTCTTCTATACAAATTTGTAAATGTTCTACAAAAATTACATAGTTAATGATTTTCTCAGATGTCACTTGATGGAATTTGTCATTTAATCAATACTGAAGTTTGCTCTTGGCAGTTCCATTGTTTGATTTTATATCACAACCAGTTTCATACCTTCGTTTAAATGCTTGTGCTTGATAATGTCAAATAATGAGTACAAATGAATATTTATGCGAGTAACCAGTTAATAGTAATTTAACATCAACTAGATTAGAATATTTAACAAATTGCATTTAAATCCTCACCATCGCTAATGCAGAAAGTCGTCAACCGGAATTGCAAATTCTAATTTATTTTGGAACATCAAAGAGTTGATAAGAAAATATTTTTATATACCTACGTTCAAGTAAAATGTATGTATAATAAATATACTTACTGGAGGTAATCTATTTGGAATAAAATCTTCATTATTAATTGTCCTCATTCTCGTCACTAGGGAATTGAAATTTTTTTGAGGTAACTTTATAGAAGATGGAATAAGTCATATCTGAGGCAAATTGTTACGAGAATTTCGTTTTTATCACCTCATTACAATTGGTTTTTTAATAAATATTTATTTTTTTCTTTCATATAAAAGTGCCCTGTAAAAAAAGTTAATCAGAGTCAGATAAGCAATTGATAATTTGTATTCTATTGTTAAAAATGAAAAAATTAAATTTATAGCAAAATATACATACATATATGTATATTTTATAAATTGATAGTGTTGCCATAAGTGCGTAGTGCCGGCACATCATTTAAAAAACAGACAAATGGCGTCGGGGAGGTCGTACGAATTACAAGTAAAGGGCAAATGTAATTATTTTATGGAGAAGGAAGCAATAACGAGGGGCGTGGCCAGTAAGGACAATAAGGACATTAAGGACAGCGCCAGGGAAGAACAACCAGCCGAGAAAGCGGAACAGAGTGAAGAAGAAAAAGCTATTGGAAATGCATCTCAGATTGCACTTGCAGCACACAGGCAACTGGCCACTCTCAACGCGGGTCATCAAGGTTCTTGTTGTTTGTTCTAGCATCATTAATATTACTGATTGCTAATTAATCATTACTAATTACAACCCCTTCTAGTTTATGAGGATCTTGTCCATAAATATCAAAATAAAAGTGCCACTCTCAATAAAGAAATTGCTTTGTTGGAAAGACTGTCATCGTCAAATCAAGGTTCAATACAAAAATTTAAAGATATGTTAGCCAGGTATTGTAATATTGATTAATTATCTGCGTTTTCAAAAAATGAGTGACACACTTATTATAGTTTACAGGAGAGACTGGCTATTTTAGATGACAACTATTTGTTGAAAAAAAATTTGCTCGAGGCCAAGAAAAAAAAGGAGTCGTTCTTGCAAATGAATGTCAATAACGTTAACGTTTTTAATAATTTATTGGCATCATACAATGACATATATAAAAAAACACATTTGATGAAATTGAAAGCTGCACAATTGGAGGAAGCAGAACATCTCAAATATGTGGTGATGAAACTAGATACCGATATAGAAGATACCATTAAGGCTGTGAAGGCTCATAAACAGATACGACAGGCACAAAATCAAAATTTGATTGTGGAGTTTTCAACATTTATAAGAAGAGACCAAAAGAAATACGGTCTGGATTTATATAATTTACAAAAAGCAATTACAGTATGCATAAAAGAAAATGAAAAGTTAAAAAGAGACAAAGAGGAGATTGAACAAAGCCTGATAAACATGAATACCAATGAAAGTTTACCAAATTCATTACCTTTTTGCGAGTTACCGAAGCTAAATTTTGCAGATGATCACATTCCTCTCCTGCAGGTGCAAATATTTTTTTAATTTGATTGATAATTTAATTTCAAAATATAAATTAGCTTTCAGTACAAAATCAAGATGATATTGTCGATTCTCCAGAGGAAAAAGTAGAGAATATAATAACACAATATGATAATATAATGAATAAAATAGTACCCGAAGAAGTACCCATGGAAACATTTGATGAAACAAATCACAATAAAACTAGTTGTGTGAAAAAAGAGTTATGTGATTTAAATGCATCCAAAAAAATTGTAGTAATCACTGACGATATTCTGAGACCTGAAGAAACACTTCCACTACTCAATAAAATGATGAGTAAACCATTGGAACCCATTGAAATCATAGATTCAAAGATCATGGTATGTTCATCATAATAAAATAAATTATAAAGTTTTAATAAATTATCAAATCACTTTTAAGGACCAAGATGTTATTTACAACATTGAAGATTCTGGAGAGAATGATATATTAACTGAAGATGTGAATATGACTGATATACAAGATACGCCACAAGTCAATATTAATCCGTCGTTAGAGACAACTGGATATATTCAAAGTTATGAAACTGTACAAGAAACAATGGAATCCAATAATAATATACTAACCGAGGTAATCAATGTATTTTTTAATTCAAACAAATGGCCCTGGCTTGATTCAATCAAAGACTGAGTTTATTATCCTTTGATTGAAAATAGCAATAAGTGCATGATGGATTTCCCTTTCCATCGTTATACTTTATCATGATGATTTTTCTTTACATATAGTATCCCCAAAATATCAACGTTTTAAGCCTCAACAGCAGTGAAGAGAGTAATTGCTATTATACTGTAAAATCATCAATCATTTCTAGTCCTGAATCGAACTTCGGGGAAGGCTTCCAAACATATACTTCGGTTTTGAGTAAGTAAATTTTATTTTATTATTATGAAATTTTACATGTGTCCTTTTTTTAGATTCAAAATGCTTTGATTTATCTCCTGTAAAATCCCCTGCAAATGAAAAAGATTCAAATTCCAACCAAGATGTTGCTATAGCAGGTAAGTTTAATAAGGTAGTAATTATGAAAACTGTACATTTTCTTAAAAAAAAAAAATTTAAGGTCCATCTTCTTTTGTATATTCTATAAAAGAAGCGGAGCAAGATAAGAAAACAGACCCAAATGACGATTTTACTTTTGATTTTAATAAGCAAGACAAAAAGAAATCTACAGGATTCTTCAGTTCTCTCTTCTAAATGTATAATTAATTATTAAATAATAAAGGTTGTATTTAAAAATAGATTTGTTTTATTGATGCAGTTGACATGCTCTCACGGCAAACAATTGAAGTAATATAAAAATGGGTGCAAAAACTTCACTATAATCGATGGACGATTGACCACTTAATTTTTTGCACAGTAAGAACTTAAACACGAAGGTAAGGCCAAGAAAGATAGTACTCCACGAGGCTCGATATAAACACGATCGGAAGTTTGTGTACAGGTTCATTCTAATAAATATTATACAACAAAAGTAGGCGTTGAGTCCATCACTAATAAACAACGGTGAGAAGATAATCCACCAAGATTCACCTAGAACACCGTCTATCTTAAGCGCCAGCAGTACGGAGAATATGGTTACCGAAATCAAATTCGTCCATATTTCAAATATCGTAAGTCCAAGCCACAAAACAATCTCGTTCAGTTTAAAAAACATTTCACACGGCTTCTAGCACTTTAAAAACTCTTATGTGTATCGCCGAGTTCTGTCTCACCGAGCTCCCGAAATCGCCATCATCATTTGTCGGTTGTATATCATCTGTGAGAGCAATCAACAATGAGTATATTTAAAAAAAAATAGGTATAAAAAGTAACGAACCAATCAGATTGACAGTGGAGGTATTGACTTCAATCTTGCAAGTATTATTAAAGAGCGACTGCAGTTGAAGGGCCAGGTTAGCACAGCGAGATATGCTTGCACCTAATCCATGAAGCACTATTTCAGTTTCATCGCTCATCAACAACTTGGTACACTTGTCTAATTGGGCCTGTTTGTAACATGATCGGATTAGTGATTGTCATGCCACAAATACTCACAGTAGAAATACTTTAAAAGGAGTTTTATTGCTCAAATAAATATGGTTGCGAGCTGGTGGGGTTGGTTTTCTCGGTTTTCGCTTTTTCACTATTTTGTTGACTTCACCGGGACTGGCTTCATGCTCATGCACCATATTAATAATATTTACTGCACTATTATAATACCCACATTTCATTTGACACTTCTGACAAAACTCTTTGGCATGGCAATATTAATGAAAAAAAAATCAGAATAATTAATTTTCTACTATAATGATATCTATTATATTTTTTGCTTAATAAATAAAAATTTAGATTTTTAATAATTGTTTTTTATTGATTCTTTGTTTGTAGTAGTGCAGAGATTAGTATTGTGGCAACATTATTCAGTTGGACAGCAGAAAAAGTGTTTACCAGCTGTGAGAGAAATAGAAGTCTGGAGCCTGGAGTAAGGAGTCAGGAGTCTGGAGTCTGGAGTCAGGAGTCAGGATGGAAGAAGTGAGAGTGTGCGTGAAGTGGAGTGGCCAGGAGTTCTGGCTGGCGGTGGACACTAGCGACACTGTGGCTGTACTGAAGAGCAGACTGACCTCGCTCACTGGGGTCAAGGAACATAGACAGAAACTACTCAATCTCAAGAACAAAGGTATATTTATTGATTATCATCGTATAAAAGACTGTCACTGTTACATTTCAGTTATCAATTGAAAACAAAATTAAGAAAAGGTTGTGTTTCTCAGTGGAAGATGTAGTGGTTGCAACCAACTAACTGTAATTCTGTTATTAATTGATTTTGAATACTTTCATGCTTCCAATTGTTTTACTCACTGTCAAAGCTCCCGAGCCTGAACTGTTAATATATTCCATCTTGACTTATAATTACAATTTTGATGATCAACTTCGTCTGTAGTCGCATACAATTATTTTACAGTAATAATTTTAACATTACAGGAAAACCCGCTGAAGATGCTTGTGTATTATCTGATTTAAATCTCAAACCTGATATGAAGATTATGATGGTGGGATCTAGAGAAGAAGATATTCTAGGAGCTTGCTCAAAGCCCACAGATATCGACGATGTGGTGGATGATCTTGATCGCGCCAGTGGAGTTGTAGATGTTGAAAATGAAGCGGTATAATAATTATTTTTTTTTAATCCAAATTTTGTATTTTATATAAATAAAATAAAATTTCAGATTTATTTACAAAAAGTTAATAAACGTGTGAGAGAATATGATATTGAAGTTATAAATGAACCTAGGCCGGATAAGAAACTCCTAGTATTAGATATTGATTATACTCTTTTTGATCATAGATCTCCTGCTGAAACCGGTAAGGTTATTTTGATAGTTAATGTATTGTCATGTAGTTTAATTAATGTTGTATTATTATTTTTCAGGATTAGAATTGATGAGACCTTATTTGCATGAATTTTTGACATCTGCTTATGAAAATTACGACATTGTAATATGGTCGGCGACTGATATGAAATGGATCAAGAAGAAGATGAAGTTGTTAGGAATGTGCTCTCATACCGATTATAAAATTATGTTTTACTTGGATTCATTAGCAATGATCACAGTGCACACCCAGAAATATGGAATTATCGATGTAATATGATCATGATACTTATATAGGGCTTAAAATAAAATGTATTTCATATCAAATTCTTATTTCAGGTAAAACCTTTAGGTGTCATATGGGGAAAATATAAACAATACTCATCGAAAAACACCATTATGTTTGACGATATCAGGCGTAATTTCCTTATGAACCCTAAAACAGGCTTGAAGATTCGTCCCTTCAAAAATGCCCATTTGAACCGTGATAAAGATAAAGAACTTCTAATGTTAAGTGTTTATCTAAAAGACATAGCTAAATCCTGTACTGATTTTGATAAACTAAATCACAGAAAGTGGGAAAAGTATAAACCACCCCAGACACATGAAGAAATCGTCTTTCCATCAAACACAGCTAATAGAAGGTACTAAGTTTATGCTGAATGCTATATTGTTGCCTCTAAACTGAATGTATGATTTTTCTTAGGTCTCCATCGAGATTTTATAGAAGGTTCTAAATTTTATGCTGAATGCTATATTGTCGCTGAATTGAACTGAATGTATGATTGTCGTGACATATTTTTTACTACTCTAAAGCTATTGTACACTATTTATATTAAAGTCAGGCTATTGTTTGATGTGTCCATTAAGCCTTTTTGTAATTAATAAAAATAAATTCTTTAAAAAAATTGATTCTTATTCATATTTTTGTGTCACAATGCAAAACTATAATCTGGTAAACCAATCATCGTCAATGGGGTAAATATCAATATGGTGTACCAAATAGATGAGTCTGACTGAGACAATTAATATTGCCTCTGTCAAACTCATCTGTTTCATCAGCAATCTTGATATTTATCATACATATGTCTGGCCTTCTAAATACCGGTGGTGTTGATAACCTACAAATTAAATTAACAGAGAGCAGCTCAAAGTTTCATCCAAGTGTGTATAATGTTGAGTCCCACATTATTTCGAAGGCTGTGTTCTTCGAATACTACTGAAAAGTTGTTTTTTTCATAAAAAAGCAGGGCAAACTATGAAAAGAGATTGAGGATTGAATTTCATAGAAGTGAATATTTTTTAAAGAATTATTGTTAATTAATTGGCGGGGATCTAGAGATAAAAAAGGACCTTCCAATAGAAAGACGAACGTTTGGTTGCTTTAGTATTGAAGAAGTTTAAATTTTAATTGCTTAATTCGTAATTTCGTCTTCGTGGAGTATTTCATTTATAAAATAAACTGACTCATTTAAATTTGCATGATAAGCTATTAAAACTCTTCACAAGCCCATTTTCAATCAAAGCTTGATCTCGATTGACGTTTGAATATTATGAATTTTATTTTTCAGTATCGAATTGATATAAACCACTGTGCTATTTGATGAAAATATCCTCAAATTTAATTTTAAGCCCAAATTGAAGGGCATTTAAATGTTAAACGTAGATCAAAATGGCAATGATAGGAAAATTCGCAGCATCCAATACTTGTTTCATTAGATTGGTGCCGGAAAGAAAAGCTCCCATGATGGACATTGTTTTGATTAACATATAAGTGTTGATCAGATGGCGCCTACGATAAGTTATCGTAACTTAGTCTCGGATCACAAGGTCTGATGTTATTCTGTTTGGATATAAATGAGATCTATAAATGTTCTAGACACTTATCTGAGACGTAGTGCCGGTGATGAAATTCGTAAATGCACCAACCTCACCAATATATGCCATTTATATTTATATATACCTATATTTGAGTATTTGCCCATTGCATATTAGGGCTATCACAATAAAAACATTAAATATTTAAAGTAAACGATATTTACCTATTTACACATAATGACCTGTTCAATCTGTCTCGGTCTATGTTGAAAGAGAGCGTGAATTATTCAATTATTTTTTAAATCTCATTTCTTTTGTTATTACTTACTACACAATGGTTGTTTATTTTTTTCTCTTTGTATCACTTTTCTTTCTTTTTTTCACTTTTGTCTTCCTCTATTCTTTTTTAAATATTCTTAATTTCTATTTTTCACGTTCCAACTAACGAGTATTGCATTATAATCACTGTGACAAATAAAAATAATTACAAACTAAAAACTTGTGTGAAAACGTAAATTATAAAGTTTTCACACAATATATCAACCAAATTAAAAAAATCACAGTGGAATAACATATTATACTGGCGACAGCTAGATATTTCTTTTTAACCAGTCGAATCGCCGGTTGATTCCGATAATTTAAATATAAATGTAAATACTCAATTATAAGTGTAAACTACTTAATATAATCCATTTTGAAGGTTTGATTGGGATGTATTAATGTTAAAAATATTTAAGATATCCGTAACTGGAGGAGGAATCTTATGACTGAAAACGTATATTTATGTAATATTAATGAGTTTTTTCTTTATTGGCGATCACCACATTACAAATATATAAAAGTATAGTATAGATTTACATATATAAGTAATATTATTAATAAAGATGATTTCAACCTGTTATGTTATATTAATAATGAAAAGACACGGAGAATTAAATAATATTTGAAGTAGATTCGTGGCCCGTGTTTTCTCAAAGAGTGTTAGTGTGTGTGTATCAGTTAGAATAGAACTTTAAGATGGTGGTGTTGCTAAAAATAATGAGCCGCCGCTCAGTCGATTGTTGAGTTTTCCCCAGAAATAACTGCACCGGCTCATCATCCATTTGCTAAAAGACATGTGCGTTCGGTGGTGTTTTCCCATTTACAGAGTAAGATTGTATTCAAAAGTGTTAAAAGTCATTCACTTGATGTTTATGTCGTCCTTTACTGTCGTTTATAACCAATAACAACACACAGATGTGACGCTTTGATTATGAAATAAACTAGTTAGTAGCCGCTGGTGGGTATAATTGTTTTATCACTCTCAATAGTCGATTTATTATATTATACCATATACTGAAACTCATAGTTAAAACTGTAGGCATACATCTAAATCATAGTTCTTTGTATATGTTCGCATGTCAGACGCGAATTACTCACCAAAGGCCGTAATCAGTCACACCGCAAAATTATTATATCATATTATGTTAGGATATCACCAATCACAGGCGTATTCGGTAAGTTCGTTCGCCTTTGCGCGTTTACAATTATTAATAACGTGTTAATTCATTGTCTGCCGGTGATCTTATGTTTGGGATTCCTAGGCGTGCGTCGCCGTAAACGTACACCGTAAAGACGGTAGTAGAGTTGATTTGCTGTACTATCGATTGTTTTTTTGTTAATTAGTGCCTCGCCCGAGGCTCAGGCGAGGCACTAACTAATGAAAAACCGGTCATAAGTGTAGCTAAGTAACTCTACTATCGTATTTACGGTGACGTGTACTTGGGAATCGATTACTTTAACCATTACAGCTCACCGACGTTATAATCCCTAAGTATTTAACTTTATCAGAGTAAATCTGGATCAAGGCGATCGATCGGGATTTTATTAATATTTTACCCGATTTCCCAGTTGTAATAACTTTTTAGTGGGGTTTGAACCTATTAGCTATTACGCTGGTTATTTATCTATCAGTTTTATTATCCCTAACAACATTACTTGATACTTTTCGGCTTATTATTTACCTTTTAAGAATAAGCTGCACAATAATCGATCGGTATTTATGTATTTATAATAATTAGAGCAAAATTGATTATCTTACTGGGGATGGCGCTAGATATAAGTAATGAATGTATTGGCGAGGATATTGAGAATATTGATCACTCGATTATAATCTAATTAGTGATTAAATATTTGCGAGTTGCGAAAGTAGAGTGACGGGTTGTAAACAGTGGATGATGACGGTGTATGGTAAACAGCAGACATTTCAACAGACAACAAGCTCTATTTTTGAAATAAGCTTGCGAGCTTTTCAGCGCGGTGTCGCTAGTAGCAATGCGCCCCTTCCAGAAGCGCGATGGTAGGGGGCGAAGTCGTCGAGCGCCACGGGGGCGTATTGCCAGTACCATTGAAATCTCTCAGCAGTTTGAACGTTTAACCGCAACCACCGACTAAACAATCGGTAAATACACAAATAATAATAGCTCAATCAATGCACGACACACAAACACGACGCATGAAAAAAATTCATTTATATAAAATGGCGCGAAACGTTATGATTAAAGTTTGTTAGTTATTTTCATTGTTGTTTTGATTTTGGAGCTGGTAATATTTGAACCGTGTTGGCACACTCGCCTTGTCGAGAGAAGGTCTCCTCGCCGCCCACTCGACACCCTATTTATATATTTTTATAATATATCACAGTACAGTGTTTGTCACCGGCTTTTCTAGCTACCTTAATATACAAAAACAACTAATTATAACTCAAACAATTACAAATATAGGTGTACCTGTAATTTAAGTACTCCAAGGTAAAAAGGGAGTTCGCCAAATTGCCTAGACTTTGTTTCCGCATCGCGTGAATACTATTTTCTTAAATGTCAACAATCAATGATTTTTTAAGAATACATCATTAATATCAATAATTCGCAATGTGTTTTAATACTTCATAAACCAAAGGTACTAATTGCAATATAATCCATCCCTTATAATAACGTTTTTTTTTACATAAATACATAATAATAACAATAAGTCCATTTTATTTTTTTAGGGAATGGCAACTACTTCAAGAACCAGAAGAAAGGTGAGTAGATAGATACCCATATTAGTATTTATTTTTTCATTAAAATGCGTAGAAGCTATAGTAATATTATAATTGTCTCTCATTCCCTTAAATAAAAACTAGTGGTTTAATTACTATATCCAATACACAAAGATGAAATATTTATAACGATGTCATATTTTCAGGACATACAACACGTGTTATTGTTTTTGAAGATACACCTCTGTAAAAATACATATTTTTTGTCATGAAATCATATGACATTGTATCTATAATTAGATGTTTGCCATTACAGTTTCTGGCTTTAGGCCGAATCTTGAAAATTTATCGTCCATTACTCTTTCATCGAAGAGACAACGTGTTTGGAGACATATTTGTTTCTATGAGAATCATTATCGAAGAAGACAAATAAAAAATGTCATAAATGAATGGTTTAATTTCCTTTAGAGCTATTTCGATGGGAATTTTCAGCACGTATTGGAAAATGTGGTATGAACGACAGAACCAGGGCAAATACTTCAATCAATAATAGAGGCTATGGAAGCTATTATGATTTAATTCGTGCCATTTATAGATAATGCATTGTCTCGTTGCATTTTTAAACTATATTGGTCAAATTAATAAGTATTTCAATCAATCATCAGAAGTTTTCATATGAACGGATGTTCATTAGAATAGTCAAACTTCAATATATCATAAATACCTCCGCTTTGATACATATCCAATTTATTATATATACATCCTCTTTGGACACAAGATGTTTTATACAAAATATATGACCTTTGTTTTGAATACGATACGTGTGCGTTACATAAGAGAGTCTGAAATTTAAAAAAAAAGATGCATTATTCATTAACGAAGGAAAAATGAACAAGCGCCATCATTTTCCATTTATTTCTTATGAAAAAAAGTTTGATATACAGGTGAACAGGAACAGGAATCAGCTGTTTCTGTGAAATACTCCGTAGTGATTGTGTATTGTTAAAAACATAATTGATATTTTTAATATTTTTTTTATATTTGCGATACCCTACCGTCCCTTAAAATATTCTCAGTTAATTCAAGTCCACCCTGTATAAATATACGACTTTTATTTATATATTTTTAATACTATATTTGACTTTGAGAATATAAACCATAAACCAAGGTTTTTATAGGATAATTAGCGTTTAGCTCGGATTGTTTCGAGACAAATGCGCCAGCTGGAAAATCAATTCGAGTTATTTCTACTTAGCAGTCAATCCCTAATCAATTTAACCATCAACAAGCCCCTTTTCTTATATATATATATATATATATATATATATATATATATATATATATATATATATATATATATATATATGATATATATATATATATATATATATATATATATATATATATATATATATATATTGGATAAATAAGTTAATTTCGTGTAAACCCGTAGTGTTGCACTCTTCTCTCCTATTCGATAAAGGCATAAGTGTGTCTCCCTTCCTCAACACATTTCTGAGAGTGGTTGTGACAGTACTTTGGCAAAAACGCAATAATATTTTAAACATCTTAAATAATAAAGATTTATCATTTTTTTATATATATATATTATATATATATAGTATATATATATATATATATATATATATATATATATATATATATATATATATTTAGTGAGAAGAAATAATCTCAATAATGGGTCAATATCAAACATGATCTTTATTATTTTTTAAAAGCTAACGGATATTTATATTATCATCACATATTACAAAAAAAACATTTGGCTCAGTCTCGGACATAAAGTGATCGGGGGCAAATAGAAAAACGCGACTTGATCTATCACCACATTAACGTGAACGAGATGATATTTTATTTGAAGTATTTTGGCTTTTGACTCTACTCGAGAATGATTTCAGTGGAATATTTCGCTTTGCTCATTTTCAAAGGGGATATTTTTAAGTCAACACGTTGTTGACTCATCATTGACAACGCGCTTATGTTTACACTTTTTTTCACATTTTCAAAGCAATAAGAAAAGTTATGTTGCAGGTATGTAATCTCAATCAAGAGTCGGTATCTGTGTGTTTGTAATTGTAGAAGTGCGAAGGTCATCATAAAAAATATAGTCAATTGTATAGCGGTTCTCGCACTACTACACTCACATACACACAGATACTGACTCATAATAATAGTCTTACTTTACACATGTATTTTTAAATATATGTATATTAGAAATAATAATCATTCAATAGACGAGCGATACAATTAAAAAACTGAGTATTTTCAGTATTACATTTTACAAATTACACCATTACAGTGTCTTTAAGAAGAAAAGTGTTATAATTAACAATGACTTGGATTCAATTATTCAGTTTCAGTTTCAGTTTATTTTGAGTTGTAAAAGAACACTAATAAATTCGGAATATTATTAAAATGTTGTCATTATTCTTTAAATCATTACAATTGTTTGTTTGTATCGTAAGTTGATAATTTATTAATTATATCAATTAAATTATCATTACTATATACTAGACTTAAGACTCAAATAAATAATAAAATCAGTCATATGTTTTTTTAATACGATTTAATAACTATAATTTTTATTGTAATTTGTTTTTTTTTTGTATTTATGTTCAGAACACTGTTTTTTGTTATTTGTCATACATTTTTTTCCTCTCTTTTTTGTAAAAGCTCTGTATTTTTTTGGGGCTTTTTAAAATAGTTTGCTTTTGATTAATAATAATATTTAAAATCGATGTAAGGTTTCTTAAAAAATAATTATTTAAATTCCACAGAAATTTATTAAAATACAATCAAAATAAAGATATTAAATGTAATTTACTTAATGCTTGAGTGTCATTAAAATATTTGTTCTTTATCTTAATAAATTAATTAAATTATTTTACAATTTGGGCCACCTGTTAATAGTAGACATTTTAATTTATCTGAAATAAATATGGGTGTCGTTTAAAGCATGTAAAATATTTTTGCGACACCTTACCTCCTCTATAAATATTTTAAATCCACCCGTACAATATCTATACATATATTTGCGTATTAATTCATTTGTAAGGCTTCCCCGAGATATAAAAATAAACGTTGAGACATCAATGTGTGTTTGTAATAAAAAAACGAATGCATTATTCCAACTAATGCGAATGATTTTTTTTAAATACCCACACACATTTTCTGCTTTCAGCGAATAAATATTTGGATCGCCGAATCAAAATGGTGGGGCGAGCGGCTATTTTATTCGAGGGCGGAATTCGTGTGCGGCGTCAAAGATAAAATTGGAAAGACGGCCGTTGTGTGGCCAAGTTTAAGTTCAATGAAGCTTCAAAGATATTGGATTGTTCGAGTGACCTTCTCATCAATCATCGGCTACTTGTTAGCGCCATTGTTGCCAGTGTAAAAAATGCATATCGATAATATCCAAATGCAAATACACGCTCGAGCCACCTGTTCTTTGTTGACATTAATGATAATATATTAGCCTCTATTAGTGCTTCTAAGAATACTCTTTGATGTAGTCATCAGATCGCGGCTAATATCGGAAATATTCTATTCAGATAACTAAGATTTCAAACAATTTATCACTTTGATAAATGTTATATGCATAGATATGCATATAAATAATTCGTGTATTGTTGCACTCTTCTCTCCTATTGGATAAAGGCATAAGTGTGTCTCCCTCACTCAACACATTTCTAGTGACCCCTGAGAGTGGCTTTGACAATACTTTGGCGTTTAAAACGCAATAATATTTAAAACATGTTAAAGAAGTAGTGTTTGGTAAAAACTGAGCCTAGATGTATTTGAGTGTATGTTTGAGTCCATATGACATGTAGTAACAATGCATTTACCCATTTTACTGTGGAATATAACTAAAGATATGAGGAGAGATGTTTACAGTATAATGTTTGCCAGCTAACTCATGTTTTTAGCCACTTGATGCAATTGAACTAAACACGCATTTAGCTACTCATGCGATATTTTATGTTTATATCTATGGGGTTAACCCGATACCACCGATATATTAGCCGGCCAAACAACCGGTACAACAATGTATAAATATCAAAATGCGGACCAAGAAGACGAGTCTGAGTTAGACAATTAGTATCGATTCAATTAAACTCATCATCTGCTTGTTCATCTTGATATTTTTACATTCAGTTTTATAGCCTACTAATATATCGGTGGTATCGGTTAACCCGTCTAAGTTTTCTTAATTTTCACACGTTATATAAACAAAATAAAATATTAAGGAAACTTTTGTTTTTGACATTTTATTATGTATATTAAAATGCATTGATTTGATAATGAAATGAAATTGATTTGAAAAAGGATTAAATTAAAGGTTTAATTTGAATTGAAATAGAGTGAATTCTTAAGTGAAAATATATATCGAAATCCTCTCAAATCTTCGTTAAATCAAGATTCCATTGTATAATAATAACAAACCTATTTACCCCGTAAATTAAAGACAAAATGTGAAGGTTGTAATTTAAGGGTTTCAACAACATCTTTCAATAAACTTGTGGTTTGGTTCAACCTTTGCATGCAGGGTGTTTATTTCAATGAAGTATGAATATAATAAATGTATATGTATGTAGTAAATATTACAAATACTCAGTTAAATGAATTTCATCTCAATACATTGAATAAACACTATATAATATTTGGATAAATCATTAGTGGAATGCGACAACCTTCTACATTATAAAGTGAAGATGACAGCCAAGTACGAATTATTGGACCAGATTCAACAGTGTAGTAATTTATCTGCCCAAATATATTGCATATTTCACGTTATTACGGCATTGTTTCCAATTAATTGATTATTGGATAAACATGTATCATACACATCTGCTATAAATTGGCAATTAATTCTAACACTACTAAATAAACGAAGCCAAAATTAATTAAAATTGTATCATCAGTTCAGCGGTTCTATTTTAATACACACATTTTTTTTGTTAAATACGCAAGTAAATAAGACACGATGAAAATCTTTACATCACCAGATAATAACAATTCAAATTTATTATTCTTGTATTACCAAACTTCTATTTTATTATGTACTGATTTATTATAATTTAAAGAAATATGTTTGTATTTTCCACTGATTAATATTATTCTTGACTCTGAGACTTGAGATTCTCAAGATGACTACACGTAAGTAGTCGAAAGTACTAATACTCCAATAAAATTACAGTAGAAATTACCAACATATTTCTTTAAATTATTGAATTCCATCAAGAAAGACAACTAATTTATTATTTTAACTGAACAAATTAAGAATTGTACATCACTGAACTAAATCAAATCAATCGGAATTTAATTGTAATACACATTCAGACGCATTCTCAATTTATTTTAGAATGTGTTAATTATTTAGAATTGATTTAATAATTATACGAATAAATACAAGAACTGTCATTTAATCAGCGGTTTTCATATTGGGAGGCGCCTAATGCTAAATATTAATTAAATTTGTATTTAAAGTGTAGGGAATTTTGCAAACATACATAGGGTGGGTTTCTACCATACGAAAAATTCTCAAAGGGGTATATGAAGGTTAAAAACACTGTTTTAAATAATTATTAAAACCGATTAATATTTTTTAACGAAAGCTAACAAAAACAGGTGTTAATTGGTAGATCTATCATTGCTGTGGAATGGCCTGGGAAACCAACTTTATTATGTATTTCCGTAAATCCTACGGTGGCCTGTCCTAAAAATCGTTTTAAATATAACATATTGGGCCGTCACCATCGAGATATTAGAAGGCCTGACAAGTGATCGGAACGGAGTACGGAACAGATGAGTTTGACAAAAACTACACCAATCAGACGCGATTGGTTGCCCTTCTAGACCAATCATCTCACTCAAACTCTACGAAAATGTCCGCCATTTTGATATTTATACATCCAGTTGTGAGGCATTCATATCGGTGGTGTTGATCGGGCATTTTAATGAAACTTTTTTTTTGTTTGTTATCAGGATGACGAGAAGAAGTCAAAGAAGAAAGGCAGTTCCGGCAGCAACGACGAGGTCACTGAAAAGTTGACCCAGTTACCTGACCCCACTGAAGAAAGCCTCAATGGTAAGATATAGAAACTCTTTTGCAACGCTGGCTGTTTACTGACCTTCTTTATGTAAATCAATTCACTGTTATATTACTTTTATATTGATATGCCAAGTGTGACGAATTTAAAAACACATCACGTCACACTCAATAGTAAATGTTTGCTCACACTTGTTTTATTAAAATTGTCGCATTGTTGTTTTCGTTATCGTATGACAGTATGCGTATTTATTTAGGATTATGATGATTTAGTTTATCAAACAGTGTTTCGCTGAATTAAATTGATGATAAACTCGTAAAAAAATGCCGCATGTAATTAGCATAGTGCCGCAGTTACCTGTGGAATATTTTTTTTATATGTAGACCAAATCTCAAGTTCTATAGATGCACGCGACACACATAATATCCATCTTTGTTGTGGAAGGAATCTGATGAAAAAACAGGTTTTCAATTGCTCACTATCGTAGAGCACTGCGCCGCTTACATTTTTATTATACATATTGCTTTATTATGTGGTAAAATGTATAATTCTATTTGAATTTTCGGATATTAACAGAACAATCTTATAACATAATAATATTAATAAAATAAAATAACCATTTTTGAAATATGCATTCAAGCTTATAGTATGTAAATATCAGCGAGTTAAAATAAAATAATACAATAATAAAATAATAAAGCAAATCATTGCAGACCTCGAATACATCAATATATTTCATTGCACCCACTTGGACTAGGTCTGCTGATAATATAGCAAATCTCACTAGTATTGTATAAGTATGTATACTAAGTTTTGTATACTTTTATTTAAATTCAAACAATCCATGTTAAATTAAAAACAAATGTCTGCTTTGAAAGTTTTAAGGTTTAAAAAATCGACCTTTATTATTAGAAAGTCCTTGGTTTAAGTATGAATTAATTCAAGGCTTTCTTTTCGACTTATATACAAATAAATCTTTCTTTACAATCTCTGGCATTTACTTGAAGAACATCCAGTGATGATCGCAATAGATAACATATATCTAGCAAAACACGGTTTCAGTGTGTCAATCTTAATTGGATCTTTGTCATTGTGTCAACATTTACCGTGGGATTTGGATTTAGTGATTTTTTTTTTCAAAATAATTCAAATGTTTGTTTATACAGAAAATCCATTACAAATTGTGCTTTTATCTGACGTGTTTAAAGCATTAAACTAAGTGCACATATTTTGCGTACGGATAAAATGGAGAGGAAAATCCTCATTTTTTTATTATCCATTGCCAGATTACTATATAAAAGACGTATTATCTATCGACATATGAAACAGGGGTTATTCCAATTTATAAAAAAATAGTAAAAAACACTACAGTCATTAGTGTAACTCATAGGAAAACCTACAATATTGTTAATTATATAAATTTACCCAATAACCTAATGAATGAAGTATTTTTTTAGATATACGAATTTAATGCAAAATATTAAATAAGTTATAGAAAACGAATATCGAAGGCTCAATGTAAGTAGGTACAACATTTTGGATGAAAATTTATTTTGGTTCTTTCTGAAAATTTGTTAAAAGTCGTTTATGACATGTACAAACTTTTTAAAGAGTAAAAGTACAGTTTTATAACTGATAATTTATTTTTTGTACTAGTCCGAATACCAAAACTATGAGCGAAAAATAACATTTAATCATAAAACCTTTGATTTCAATATTTGTAAACGCGCAATTTGCAAATATAAATATACAATATTTGTATAAAATTGTATTTAATTAAGAATTTACATTTTAATTAATTTATTTATAAAGAGAACTTCATAAAAAATCCATGGTAATTAAATATTTTAAATAAGAAAATAGCAAACATCGCCGCATACCATTTGCCACCAATGGTTACATATTGGTTTAATATTTGGTAAATTGTATTAATTCCTTTGAATTTTTTAAATATGAACAAAACAAGCCTGTAACGTGATGTTATTAATAATATAAACATATTTATTATGTTTTTATTTATATCGATCACATTGACATTTTATTTTCTCCCACTTTTTTGTGTAAATATCACAGAAATAAAATAAAATAATGCAATGGATCATGTTTTTGGCAAATTAAAATTTCAATAATATTATTTAAATGGATTAGCGCAATTTATTAAATTCCCTGTTAAAATTGGTATTGGGTGAAGAGTTGTGGAATTAGTTTTTCCTTCTCCTGAAAAGATCCATATTTACGTCTTTTAACGATACATAAAATAATAAATCATTATTGTATATGTCATTAAGAATTTAATATTGTTTAATGGCCCAGTTGTTAGTGTGACGGATTCGTGTTCGATTCATGGCGCCAGCAAAACTGTCACTTAGATCTACTAGATCTGAAGGACTCATTGCTGTGGGTGGCCTGGGAAACCCTGTAAAGGCCTGGCCAACACCTTACAAGGGAATCCCAGCAATAGGGAAAGCGTCACGGTATTTTAGTTATGATTGATTAATTATAGGGTTCGGTTCAGATCAGAACGCAGCGACACGGAAACGCAACGTGACGCAAACGACACACTACATTGCGTGTCGCTGAGATATCTGAACTCAACCTAACAGTGTTAATAATTAATATTCAGAGTGCCTTTTTGTATGAATGTTAGTTGATCTTTATAACTATACGGTTTAAACACAGCAAAAATGAGAAAAGCCGTGTCGCCGGTGACTATTTTGGTTGATCGCTAGTGAAAATATATTTAGATATTTTGTGTTGCCTCCCACACAAAGAGACACACGTGGTAGTATCGGGTCAGTGTCGTTTCTTTTGGCTAGACTTCACACGTCCTAAGGAATGATAATTCATTGTGACATTTATATCAAAAAACATATGTATACAAAATATTTACCAAACACTTGGACAGCTTCCCTCTTCAGCCAACCAACGCGCCAATACTGACAAATAACAAATTCCTAAACTCTACAATTAGACACGCAAATAACATTCTTAACGATCTAAAAATAATAGAATTTTTCCCTTCCATTATGTATATGCTCATTATTTTTATTTATTTAAAACATCTACTTGGTTGTGTACAAGAACAGATAAACAACACATTTACAATTAATTTTATTAAACAAATAATTTATCGTCAGTACAATTTGCTCTTCGGTCAAATCAAATCACTTAACAGCTTAGCTAGGTCAGTAATTCAGATTAGGATTTTACATTGTTATACATATTACAATTTGTTTATTTAATTTGAATTTTACATTATTCATATATGACAAAACATCTTATGAATGCAGACTTAGGTGTATAAACCTTTTTACCTATAACTAACATGAGAATAACATTTTTATGTGACATTAGAGATACTTTAATGATAAAAAGTATGGGAAAAAAATTAAAAAAACCCAAATTTTACATTGTTATGGTGCATCCACACACTCGCACAATCAATATTCCCCGAGTGTTTGTACGCAGCATAATATTAATTTTCGTTGCTTATGCGTGTAGAGCAAATATCAAATACGCGAAGAGCCTATTTTATAATATCGTAATATAATATTATAAAATTTTACGGTGTGACTATAAAATAAGAGTAAAATAAATATTATGAATAAATTTTTGATTATTCTAGTTTCAATAATATGTAAGTACATGGTTGATCCTGATTGGAATATTGAGTATATGTATCATATAATGCAGGGGTTCTCAACCTTCTTCGTATTATAAAATAATATGTATATTATAAAATCTTTGATTGGCTGAGGTCGATCACGGAACATTACCTAAGATGGTTTTCTACAGTTCGCGAGTTTAAGTAATATATTTTTAATCCATGTATCGGTTAATTTTATTTAACGCTTATTCATAGGTGTATTCAGGTAATGTTCTGTTCTACTGATTATAATGGCCATCAAGGTGAAAGACAGGTGTGTTTATTAATTCAGTTGTCTATTGAAATGGCGTGCCGAGGCTGGATGGTGATGATTACAACGCAGACAAATGCAATAAGACTGTTTCATTATTTATAATAATTAACATGAAATATCTCAGTGTTATCGAAATGGAGCTCTCTTTTTATGCCAGTCTGTGTTCAGCCATTGTGAAAAGAAGAAGATATGATAAACTCTGCATCGTCATGAATAGACGTCAGAGTTTCTGTAAGATTTATATACAACTTAGAATATACATATTATAAATACGCAATATTTATCTAGAATTGTCACATTTTAAAATAAAATACCTATGTATATTTTCACGGAAAACGGTTGAGAAATTGTTTGATTATTGATTTATATTTATATATAATTTGTGTCAAATCACACAATCTTTCTCATGATGTTATAAATATTAATCATCGTTTTTAAGCCAGAATGATTAACTAAATTTTTTATATAAAATGAGTCATCCCAAAAGACATTAACTGCTGAAAAATCACTCAATTTCAGCACAAATGTACAAATTACAAACTGCACGACTGAAAAATTATTCAATACATATTGTTTAATTTTGTTTGAAATAAGAGTGTATTTTTTTGACACAACAACGTTACATAATCGCCTCGGTATTTACATTACAATCCAGGAAATAACATTAAACCTGGATCAAGACAATCGATCTCTCAGTCATAATAACCGATCGAATCATTTTTTTTTATTTGAGCGGGACTTGAACCCATGACCACCATGAATTTTAGTAAAAAAAACTCGTTTTTCTCGATAAATTATAAAATGTAGTGACTTTTAGCAATAATTGTCGATTTCCCTACAATGTATAATTAATGATGTACGCGTATAATCCAAGGCGATTTATAAACACAACAAAGATAAAGTGCTTCAGATAATCGCTTATTTGATAAATTGTACTCATCGATTTTGACTGTAAAGCTATTGTTATATTCAAATTAATGTTTCAGATCTGCGTACAGCCTTTGGCCTTTTGGATAGAGACAGTGATGGACACGTTACTCTGACAGAACTACAATTCATGCTCAGAAACCTTGGAATCACAGTCAAGGATGAACTTCTACACGACCTCATGAAGGATGCAAGTTCTGAAGGTTAGTTTTAAGTCAAAGAAATAAATGTAGATTGACGGTCATTATTTTAATGTATTCCATAAAATCTATCGATGTAATATTTTGATTGCGTAAATCGAGTTTTATTAGATATTTTGGTGATATTAATTTAATATAAATATAAATATTATAGTTATGCGTATAAAAATTTGATGATTCTGTAGAGTAGGTATATAAGACTACGTGATATTATTTTCATGAAGATTGTAGTATAAATAGCTTGTATAGAGTAGTGTAATGGTTAAAAAGTATATAATTTATCATGGCGTATCAGCGACCACGGCGAACAGCTGTTCTGATAATTTCTGACTAGCATTTCGGCCCGTTAAAGATAAAAAAAACACTAGCATCAACTCGCGACGGTCCTGATTCAGGTGACAATTAGGTGTATAAATATCAAGATGCTGGACCAAGCAATTTTGTTTGACTAACAAACTGCAAAGAGTTTGACAGAAGCAACGCCAATTGTCTCACTCAGACTCGTCTGCATGGTCCGCCATCTTAATATTTATACATCCAGTCTGTCATTTTAACGGTTCAGCCAACTGAAAGCTACTTACTTCATCATATTATCTATATTGTGATCCTCGCTACGGTCCTGTAATTACCTAGACGATTTGTCTTCGTTCACGCTCAATATCCACACATTGTGAATTTTCCTCTTCAAGAGTCTAATATTATATTATAATGGTCAGAAATTATTCCCCATTTAGATACAAACTGCTTGAGGAGCTTCGTAACGTATGAATAATTACACAAAAATGTTAATTTTATGTTCAGGACAGTCAGGATTATCATCACCCTCGGATTAGGTTGATTAATTTAGGTATGGAAGTACAAGCGATAAAATATAAGATTTTGAATTTATTTTATTAATAATTCAATGTCGTGGCAAATAGCTCGTTATCATTTTTATAAGTTTCAGAGACTGATTATTCTAAAACTAAAGTGGACTATAGTAATTCTAAAGAGTGGCCTTTAATTTTTATCATTGCAAATATTCTGGATAGGTAGGGTATTGAAAAAGATTATAGATAAAAAATAATTACTTATTATTGATACTGTCCACTAACAGATAACTCAAACTGTGTAATTATTATTGAAAATTAAGGTTAGTTTATTTCCCTTATATTATAAGTCCACCTTAAATAATTATTATTTGACGTATATACAATTTTACTTATACCCATTATTTACTATACAACTTATGTGAAGACATTAAGTTAATTAATTAATTAATTTAAAATAGTTTAAGGCCTTTTATGATATTGCAAATTTTTCTATAAAAAAGGTAATTTATTGATTTTAAAATAATTTATTATGTAGCTTTAAAGTTGTCGGTCATTAAGTAAGATAAACTCGCTGTCCGACTGTTGGAGCCGCCATGGCCCCTAATTAAAATATTTTAACTTCAATTAAAGAAATGTTGTACAGAATTAAAGTACATTAATTATTAGTATAGTATAATTTAACAATTATATACATAGGTGTGTGAAAATATAAATACTGTACCAAATTTAAAAAAACGAGATGTATATTAATATTATTTAAAAATGAGTGAAGCTTTTTATCATGCTACTAAGTGATATAGATTCGCTATCAATATTACTACAGCTATAAACCGTAGCTAAGCCAGCTTGCGTAGTCATGCTTTAAGTACGGCGTAGTCGGAATATTACTACGGCGTAGTTTCCATTCTCCTTACACAAAAGCACTAGTTCTTGAATTATCTGATTTATAAAATACGCAAATTCCCGATAAGATGTATACTATTCATAGTGTGATTTATTTTCATAGAAATACAACACGCGACTATTTCATTTGACCATTACTCGGAATTGGCATGAATGTTACATTGTTGAATTTATGCATATACAAAATTCATTATTGTTTAAAAAAAAATAGTTGGATAGCTTATTCTCGAGTTTGTATACGAAATATGTTTGTTCAAATTAGTACATCTTGTTGTATGATAATTTTATTCACCTTTTATTTTATACAATTAATTTTAAAATATATAAAATCAGTAGCAGTGCCTTCATGGCAATCTTTAATTGGTTTCAAAATAACGTGATTTTAGATCGAAAATCAATACGCATGAATTTTTCAAATGTGGGAGATATTTTACATTTAAAATGAGACATTCACAAAGCATTTCCGCAAGATTATTATTGTATATTTTTTAATGATTATGTATATAATATATATAATTGTCTAACTGTGTGTATTTTATATGTCTGTCTGTCTGTCTGTCTGTACGGGTCAATCTTTCAAATATCCTCAGCGTATACAGAGTCGCTATATACAGAAAAATAGTCCTTAATATATCAGGGTACAAGCATTAAAATTCCGTGTGCTCTTAAGTCTTTATGGAACTGAGCCATATATTCAAAATGGAATAGAATATTTGGTGGTGAGACTGCATTTAAATTTGTTGATTATTGAAGATATGCGAAAGTAGCCCTTATATGTATCGAATACCTTCGAGATATCGTATACTTTCGTTTGAAATATGTTTGCTGTCAGTATTGATCTTAATATATGAAACTTCAAAAAATGTTCATTTTCAATGATTGTTTAAACTATAAAATGGGGCTTTTTCGAAATAGTAAATGGTCCTATTTGACCGGCAACTAATGTAGATTCATCCATTATCTATAACACGTTTCATGTCTCTGTCAATAGAAGGTAGTTAATCGTAAACTGATATATTTTATAAATAATGGTCAAACGAAATCCATTTTGACAGCTAGGTGTTGCTAGGTGTTGCCAGGTGTATAAATAATTCAATTTAAATATTTAATCATAATTAATACATATCTAAAATCTCGAAACGGGTATTTTAATGATAATATTATTAAATTAATTTCAAAATAATTTTAGAGATATTTAATAATGCATAATAAATGAAAATTCTCAAAAAAAGTATTTATCGGGAGACTCGCTTTTTAAATATTGTGATGAGTGTTGTCATCATATGAAAACCACGTTATATTATTTTATTAATAATTTTAATAAAATTTCAAACTTCTTTCGAATGAAAAAACAAACATCTTATTATCTTCGTATTAAAAACAAATCAGAACATTTCAAAATATGAAATAATTTCAATATATTTTTAGGTGTATTTAATTTGATAATGCATAACAATTTTATACTTCATTTTTAAAATAAAAAAAATCTTTATAACTTCTTTAAAGCAACAATGAAATCAAAACTCAAAGATAAACGTCCTATTAAAAAACCAGGCAGAACATAAAAAAACATTAACAAATTGAAAATTTCAATTGAAATTACCCTAGTAATATATATAATTGTCTAACTGTGTGTATTTATATGTCTGTCTGTCTCTAATCTGTACGGGTCAATCTTTCAAATATCCTCAGCGTATACAAGAGTCGCTATATACAGAAAAATAGTCCTTAATATATCAGGGTACAAGCATTAAAATTCCGTGTGCTCTTAAGTCTTTATGGAACTGAGCCATATATTCAAAATGGAATAGAATATTTGGTAGTGAGACTGCATTTAAATTTGTTGATTATTGAAGATATGCGAAAGTAGCCCTTAATATGTATCGAATACCTTCGAGATATCGTATACTTTCGTTTGAAATATGTTTGCTGTCAGTATTGATCTTAATATATGAAACTTCAAAAAATGTTCATTTTCAATGATTGTTTAAACTATAAAATGGGGCTTTTTCGAAATAGTAAAATGGTCCTATTTGACCGGCAACTAATGTAGATTCATCCATTATCTATAACACGTTTCATGTCTCTGTCAATAGAAGGTAGTTAATCGTAATCTGTAAAATTTTATAAATAATGGTCAATCGAAATCCCATTATGACAGCTAGGTGTTGCTAGGTGTTGCCAGGGGTATAAATAATTCAATTTAAATATTTAATCATAATTAATACATATCTAAAATCTCGAAACGGGTATTTTAATGATAATATTATTTAATTAATTTCAAAATAATATTTTAGAGATATTTAATAATTATACATATAATATATACAGAGTCGCTATATTATATGAAATGCATGGCATTCCTTGCACTGGCAACAATACAGATGCCGTTGGTGACAGCCGCGTCATTCGCGTTGTTATTAACATCTTATACTCCGCTCCTGTTATTTTGTTTATTCGTCATCAACTGAAGCTCCAACATCATCACCATCACCATCACCATCATCATCATCATCATCATCATCATCACAGTTAAACCAGAACACCCTTCACTGCCGCGAGTCGGATTCTTCCTACAGGTGGACCAACATCTTCTTGCATTTGAATTTCACCCCGTCTGACACGTAATACATGTGTTTAATAATAATAATGACTAGCTCCACAAGATTGAATTCGCGTAAAAAGACAACCTAATCTATTATACGTTTTTAAATAATATTGTAAGCCCTTTTTAACTTTGAAAATAGTATAAAGATATATAGTAAATTTGAGTGGTTATAATATACCTATTCGGGGAACCTTCCACAATAAAAAAGGGAATGCATCATTTACAGTACCTCAGTATAAAGATGCAGTGAAAAAAAATATATATACGGTTCTACTTTTAATATTATTTTATTCTTCGCTTTTTCCAAAAAACCGTTAAACATTTTATTTTTAAGTTATAATAAAAAAAATAAAAAAATTATGTTTAAGTTTTAATAAAACTACGTTTAAAAGCTCAAAATAGAAAATTTCCCATTTAAAATATTAAATAAATTTCACATTTTTTATAGATATTTATATAATTTGATCATGCATAAATATTTATTTATTATATAATCAATTTTTAAAAATCAAAAGAATATTTTGATTGATAAAACACTTTAAAGCAAAAATGAAATCAAAACTCAAAGATAAACGTCCTATTAAAAAACCAGGCAGAACATAAAAAAACATTAACAAATTGAAAATTTCAATTAAAATTACCCTAGTTATTATATAACGGTTCCAATGAATCAATTTAATTAATCAGCATAATCAAGTCGTGAGAAATACTACAATAATAATATAAGTAATGTGTCTTAAATACTACCTAGCCATATACTATACGAACACCATCGTTGCATTCATCTTATTGGATAAGGCATGGGTTCAAATCCCAAAAACAATTATTTATATCAATTATCTTCTAATGATCGATCATTAATGTAATAATGGAAAGCTTTACTAAATCTCTGTCCAGTTACGTTTTTTTAATTAAATATAAAGGATTTGATTACTAACCAGCTTAAGAGCTCAAGGGATAAGGATCAAGTAAAAAAATATTTTATGGATTATTTTAACTAAGGGGAATAATATTAATTAAATTCCGGTTGATCGTCTTGATCCAGGTTTACTATGATTTCCTTGATTGTGAGTTAAATACTAAGGCATTTGTATGTCAACTTAAATAAAATATAAGATCACCGATGGACAATGGATTAATACGTTGTTGTGTTTAAAATGTCAAAATTTGTAAAAAAAAAAAACTTCTCAAAAGTCCCTTGTGGCGTATATAATAAATAAATAAGGGGATAAATACAAATAAATTTTCATTCAATTTCTCATCAAAACTCTTCAAACAGCAAACATTTGTTTTTTAGAGCAAATGTCGCAGAAAATATCTAATTCTGCTATAATCATAATAACATAATGGATATTATTATAGTTTTTCAGTGTGACGAATCACAAAAAATAATTCCAAAGTTCTTCATTTGCTTTAAAAACCTTAATTAGTGAGATTTTCTATACAAGAGAAATTATTTATATTATATAAAAATCATCTATATTTTAAATGAAATGTATGATGGAAAAATCATGTTTTATTGGGAATTATATTAATTGTAGTAAAATTAAGCTCATCGATAATAATCTACTAAGTTAGTATTTAAAATTAAAATAACAACAAACAAATTGTTATTAAAAACAATTCCCATAGGCCACCATAACGGACGTAATACTTTTTTATATGCAGTTGAATAAAATAAGTAGGCCGTATAATTAATCAAAAAGACACACCTGTTATTTATGTATGTTTTTCATCATCATTATATCCAAAGCTTAGTACGACAAATTCGAAAGAGTTGTCCGACGAGTAATTAGACAAGCCTAATGATTTAATGATCCGTAAAAGTGCGGCATTTTATATCAATTAAAATCCGTTATAAAATGAAACGGACATAAATACACTTGACATTTTCAGGCTATTTAAACAATTGCTTGATTATAATTAAAAGGCACGGGAAACTAACATATTTATGTTCTGCGTGTATGAAAAAGCTTCCAACGAAAGTAGGTATTCATAAATTTATTTTTATACAAAAATCGTCTTAATTAACATTCTAAATTAGCGGAACAGAATAAATGTGGGTCGGCTTGTAGAATGTGTTTATCTTTTTTGTATAAATATCTGAGCAACATGTTTATATATATTTTGTGATTCTAGTTTATACTTTCATTGATAAAGATTTCCATCGCAATTTTAAAAAAAATAACTAGCCTGCCCAATTTTCTCATCATGATATCAAACAGTGCCAAATCTGACGTAGTATATTAATGTGTGACTTATTTTTAATACATATAATTGTATTCAATATAACGTGCACATGTGTAGACACATGCAAATAGTGTTCAAGGCAGACGAAGCGTCGCCATTGTTATTGTACGATACAATCAGACTGTCATTTTTGCAGTTCAATAACCATTACAATAATATTATGTATGGCTTCTGAATGCCTTTCTCCATATTTTTAGTATACAGACATATTAATTAACAAGCAATTACATGGTGAGAATGTCTTGAATAATGAATACGCATACTTTTTAACACGGATTTGACGATATATGTGTGTGAGTATATTTTTAAAAAATAGTACCATTTAAGTAAAATCATATTATCAAATACTGCAAAATATATCTATGGCGATTTTGCATATTTTCGTAGTCATTAATTAAGTAAGAAATGCGTCCCATCACTAAAATACATCATCAAGATACGAAAAACTGAAATTAGGAACATTTAAACGAAGTAAACTTTAAAAAAATGTTACTACCCAACAAAGTTTAATTATTTTATTTTTTAAAAAGTACCTGATAAATCACCTTTATTAATACAAAAAAATAGACGCATTGATCTATATGTAGGTATACTTAATTAATTATTAAAATAATATAAAACTGACTAATATTATTTATTAGTATTTAAAATCAAAACATACATATACATATATATATATATATATATATATATATATATATATATATATATATATATATATATATATATATATATATATATTTGTAATACTTTCTTGAAATTTATTTAATATTTAAAAATCACATTTTATTTTGTAAATATTAATCAGTATCGGTGAATAATAAGACATCGGTGACAAAATAGAATTTATAAGAATACAATCAGATTATTTTTAAGTGACTGCAAATAAATTGTCCAGAAAGAAAAACATTACTACTATCAATTCCAGATGCTAGACTGGGATTAAGCCGAAATATTTTCCTAAAAAATGTATAATAAATTGTGTAAATTGGGTATTAAAGTAATCACTATATAATAATCGTAATGCTCTAGTGGCACTACAGTATGATATAATAATATATTTTTTTTTTTTTTTTTTTATTATTATTAAGAGAACACAGTCTTCTGGAATACCAGAGAACCTACATCTCTGATGGAGCTTTCTTTGAGGAGGTATTTATACACAACAACGTGTTAATTGTCTGTCGGTGATCTTAACTATTACTAGTTACACAGGTCACTGACAGAGCGGCTCTGCCCGACTTAATAATCGCCTCGGTATTTACCTTACAATCCAGGAAATCAGAGTAAACCTGGATCAAGACGATCGATCGGGATTTATTAATATTATTCCTGATCTCCCAGTCGTAATAACCGATGAAATCAATTTTTAAAAATTCTTGACTTGAGTGGGATTCGAACCTATGACCACAGTATTAGTAGTCACGCGTCTTATCCCCTGAGCTATCACGCTGGTTATATGTGAAATAAAATAAATATACCGAATTTTAAAAGGTTAAAAGTCATTTTTCGCTTATCACAGAAACAAGAATAGCAGATCGGAAGAGACATAAATAGAATATGTAGAGAAGAACTTGAATGGCGATGCCAAAGTTAACTGTGCCAATTCTATGAGGAGAAAATCAAAGACTTTTATGGACCAAGTGACTTGAAAAATACAATGATGAATGAGCAAAATTTATTTATATTTAATATATAATGTAGCGTCTTATATCAACTGCTTACGCAAGGTAAGTTATTAAGGTACAATATTTTTTTTAAAAAACACGTATTGTTTTTCATTATTTCACTTTACGAATTATTTACATGGATATTTTATGGTATAATATTATTTCCATGCAAAGAAGTGGGTGTGTCGGCCGAACTCTACTTACATAATATTGTCTCTTGAATATTACAATGATTCGAACCGCACATGTGACAGTTTATTTATAAAAGATAATATAATATGTATACTAAAAATAATGAAAATAAACTAGATTAGACGCTTGTCGGTTCGTTTATTACAAAAACACAATTTCGTGTGTGGAAGCGAGTAAAAACTTCACAGACGATCCCCGGAGATCAAACGAATATTTTACAAAACGTCCACTTGTCACTTGTGTTTGTATTCAATTTACAACTTTTTCTAGATTGAATTTTTTAATAATTAATCAGACATAAGCTAAAAAAGGTTGGTATAAATTTCAGTCTCCTATATAGGTTAATGTTTGACCTGGATTCTGTGTACGTATAACAGACTAGATCCAAAACATTGCCACTTTCCAAGAGTTAATCGTTATATAAGCTCAAAAATAGTATTTTTATGTAAAAAATGCATAGTTTATTAACAAAGTATGTTTGTGTGTTGTTCTGATTTAATAATAATCAATTAAATATTTAATACTGTAGATGTATGTATGTAAATTGAAACATCGATGTTTTCAATTTTTAATCGGTTGTCGCAAGAAAAATATTATAGTTATTCAATTATAAGATACTTATAAATCCATTTAAAAATAAAAAACTTTGAGATGTTCATTAACAATCTAATTTTTATAAGGAATTTTATATTCTTCTTAGGAACAATCAATCACAAGGTAAGCTTTACATAAATAAAACATCATCGTTGCATTTGACGGTAAATTATAATAAATAAACTATATCATAGAATTATATACACCAACTCTAGATAAAGCTACATTCTGAATTTTATAAATTTAACTTAAACTTTCATATTATTTGTTCCTAATATATTCACTGCGGTTTTGTTTGAATTGACCCAAATCAGCTTGGGTGGGAATTGAGTGTTTTGGTTTTGTCAGAAAACAAACTCGGACTTGTTATATAAATAAATGCAACTCGGAATTAAAAAAAAAACCGCATCAGTATATAATAATATTGTATAATGCATGTGTTCTGATATTAGAGGTTGTAGTATTTGTGTTTGTTCTTGCTAATTTTATCTCAAACATAACACACAGTGGGGTCTTTGCCCACCACATGCTTATTCTAACACAAACTATCACTTAAAAATTAGATTGATCTTTGTTATGATGTATGGTATTGCATATTGAATGCTTTAATTAGCTGAAGAACAGTTATGAATTTAATTAATGCATGAGAATGAAGCAATTGAAACAAATAGACCGCTTTCTCTGCAGAGACATGACATATTGTCTGCGTCACAAAGTCATACAATATTACAAAGGAAATATTTACTAATATTATTCTTATAAATAATCGAGTCTCTCTGTATTTGATAACCTTTCAATAACAGACACACGTGCGATATAAATACAAAAATAGTATCCACCCCGGGGCCTTCTTAATTTTGATACAATTTGTATTTTATGGTGTGCTAAACAATAGCAATATAAATCTCTCCGGGTGTTATTGTGTCTGACAGCAAAATTATAGATGAGAATGTAATAAAAAATATTAATTCCCATATAGTAGATCTTGGACTAGGAGAAATTAATGAGATCTAAGCAGGAAGTGGTATTTTATACATTTATTTGGATTAATTACATACTTATTTTTAAATAATGAATACGTACACTATTGATCTATATTAACGAAAAATCACTCTTGCATAAGTATACAATTTTAATACAAAATAAATAAATATAAGTATACGTATATTTATTTATTTTGTATTAAAATTGCAATAAAATTGTGATACGAAACAAACATGGATTATTTTAATATATATATAATTTAGTTCATCACGAATAATTACTCGTACCGCATTTTTTATAAATATTTGTAACAAGATGAAAATATATTATATTTTTTACAAAAACACAAATTCATCTACATTAATTTTTATTATAAATTTCACGATTATTTTATCAATACGCATTCGATGCAGAGATTTTTTTCACTAGTCTTAAGAATTTCCAAACAAAATGAAAATTGTAAACAAATAAATAAATAATATGTCTTAACTATTCATATATAAAATTGGGTAGGGAATGAAATTTTACTTCATTTAAATAACGAAACACGACGTTTTTAGGAAATAAATAAACATATTTTAATTGCCTTCAATCAAATTATGCCTCTCACATTTTTTTTATAATTGAATGAGGTATATGTTGTTGTAAAATATTTATATTGCCTTTAGTTTGTAAAAAGCTTTCACGAGCGTTTACTTTAAGCATTGTCAAATGCAACAAAAAAATTACTTGTTAATGTGTTAATTATATTAGATGATTACGGAGTTGTCACTGATTTAAAACATAATGTCACTATATTTATATCACTCTACTATTTATTACTTTGAGTTTTATATTTTTTTCAATGTCTATGTTTTTACATACATACATATATACATGCCGCTGGGTGTAAAATTAAAATATTAAATGTGATCTATATATTTCGCCTTGAGTCAAATATATGTATGGAAGATTTCGTAATATATTTGAAGGTAGTGAAGCGATGCTTATAAGAGATGCATAGAAGCACTTGGAATAACGAGTGCACGTTACTGAGATTTTCGTATAGAACGTGAATCTTTATAGAAGACACTGAACGGTGATTTGTATGGAGACATCGATAGTGGGTGAGGAAGACATTTCAATATCCAATTACCTGGTATATACGAGTGCACTACACTACAATCCATTCCAATACGCTAATTGGATACACTGTGTTATCATACATATATTGAACCAATTGAAAAATAACACCTAGACTCGTAAATTAACATCGCTTGTTTTACATTCATACACCTACTACAAGTCGTGTGGGCTTTGAAGACCACTCCGCCATGAATGTGAGAACAAAAACACTCTTGTACATAAATCAACTAATCAAATATGAAAGTGGCTATTTCCTCCGCCACTTTTATATTTATCAATCGGAATGGGGAAATTTAACAAACAAGAGTTGCGAATTTCCCAGTAGCGAGGCGTAAATTAGAAGCTGTCGGAAGTCGAGATGAGCTTCAAAGAGTTGGGATTATTTTGATGGTGGTGCAGGTAAGCCATGGTGATGAACGACCTCGTTACGAGGGCTATAAGCAGAATATCCAATAAAACCTTTGAGAGAAGCTGTCTTATGTCACCACTTTTATGCCAACGAGCTCATTAATTACTCGCAGGAAGACTTTCATTTCAAATATCTAAGTCGTTTATAATATCCGCTACATTTCAAATTACAACTGCTGGATACCTATTTCATTGGTGAATATTACTTTTAGATGAAATCATTAGTGATGTACTCCAAGATGAAGATGTTTTTCCGTGAAATTTAAGAGAATTTTATAACTATTCAATTAGTAAGTAATTATTTTTCTTCCTGTATGTTGGTATTTTACTCTAATTGTTACACATGTCTTAAAATCAAAAATTTATTAAGGTATCTTTATTTAAAAATTATCGCAATTTTTTACACAGCATTATTATCACCAAAACAGGTCAAAGAGGGTGAAAAACTAAGTTTTCAATCACTCACAATAATTGTAGAGCAATGCGTTGGTAACATTTTTATTATATTGGTTTATTACGTGGTTAAAAAAATTTTTTTTGATATTAATAGAATACTCTTTTTAAATTATAATATTAATGAAATGCGATTACTATTTTAGAAATTTGCATTCAACTTCAGCAAGTTGAAATAAAATAATACTATAATCAAATAATACAGCAATATTATAAGGGAAATCGTTGCAGAGCTCGAATACGTCATATCACTTCATTACACTAACTTTGAATAGGTCTGATTATCACATATAAAAGAAAATAATCAAATGGAATATTTCTAAAAATAGATAAAAAATTCACAATTTTTACAAAATTATAGGCGAATATGCAAATAATGTATAATTTTCATACACGTTACAGGCAACCAACATTATTTTAAATTATAATTGCACACAAGAACAGTGTATAATTTAAGCTTTTGGATGATATCACGTACGCAGATAAATGTCGACAGGACTATTGAATTACAAAATCAAAGTTGAAAAACACGTTCGCAAATACAATATGCAAGATAACATATCGCATTACATTCGATGTATTCCGACCGAATATGATACAGCCACATTTTGTTATGAATTAAATTATGCCTCTTCATATTAGATTTTATAAACATACATACATTTACTTCCGAGAATAATGGCTGCCTATAAAGGTTTGTATAAACACGAGAACGACTGGTACACATGCTGATGATAAAGAATTTTACATTATAGTAAAATATCTAAATGGTACAAATTAATTGTATTATACTTGTGGAATAAGTGTAACAATTGAGATTTGCTCATAAGTTTTCTAATTAACCGCGAACGGCCGTGATTGGTGATATCGTAACACAATATGATTCATTTATAAGCTATCCAACCTCTGAGCAATAAAAAATATTTAAAACTTCTTCATATTAACCGACAATGAAATTAGATTTTCAGATAATTTTTAATTCAAAAACAAAATCGTAACTATTTAAAATTTTAGCGGAGATGTGCCAAAATCAAACGAATATTATAGTATTACACCTATCTCTTTTCGTTTAGGCACGATTAATCAAAATGACATCGAATTTCATAATATGAATGCATTGATAATAATTAGGATAAAATATATATAACTATAATATTCGTTTGATATTGGCACGTCTCCGGCAATCGGAAATTTTCATGTAAGTCATTTTGATTATTGCAAAATTTAAATAATAATTATATGGTAATAATTTATAAAGGTTACATTTTAAAATAGGCACGTAGAAAATAAATGTGCTTGAAAAGGTCAATATTCCGAGCCTAGAAAATTACTCTACCTTCGCTAATGGCATTTGGTATAAAAACGAGGCTTAATCATCTAACAGTGTATTAAATCGTAATTTATTTATTTATTTAATATCGAGATAACGTGGGACATTAACTTTAGTATGCATATGAGGTCGTTAAGACATATCGCCAGACTAAGAGCTTTCAGCTAGACAAATTTACTCAGGTCAATAACACAGATACTGGACACTTCTTTGCCACTTTAAAACATGTATTAAGTATCTTTAAAGTGAATTTTATATTTAATTCATACGGGTTTTAAATGCTTTCGTATGTATGTATTAATTTGATAATTAGTACGCGTTGATATCGAAGAGCATATCGTATAAATGTGTATAATATTACTCATTACTATGCTGATGTAAATTTTATACATTATATATTAAATTTATATTCAATATAATTTATTTTTTTCGCAATATCATTCCCATTGTATAGAAATAGCACGATCATTTCTTACTATGACTAACTAAACACTCATTGTGCAAATCAAATCAACCAATTGTGATCAGCTATTTGAACTGTCAGTATGAGATATAAATATAAATTGAACATTTCAAAAATCTACATTGCACAAAGCATTCCATCAAGATTAGATAATAAAAGATTTTTATACACATTTATCTTTGCGATCATAAGCCGAGTTAAAAATATATAAAAAAAATTAAAAGTCTTAACACATATTTATTAATTACCGATAAATTATTTATCATCATATCAGTAACATATAAATGATTTCTTCCTACACCTTTTGATTTATTTAAACTTTATGTATACATACATTTTTATAAAATACTATAATTTATTCTTATAAACTTTTATTATAAATATTTTTGTCTTGTCTATAAAAAAGCTCTTTTATATATGCAAATAAATAAATCATAATATTATTCAAAATATAGGTTAATTTAGATCTATAGATTTCAACACGAAAAACTTTGTTTTTATATACTTAAAATTTAAAAAAAAAACACTATCGCACCAGCATTGTTAAAATCTTTAAATCCATTAAAAACGTATGGGAGTTTTTTTAAATTTTTTTTAAATAAAATAAAATCCTATCAAGGACATGATTTTTTTAAACCTTATGTGAGGTACCTAATATTTTGTGTTCCCTTAATGGTTATTCTAAATGTAGCTCGTAGTTACGATTTACTAATGGTTTATTATAACTATAGTTTGATATTATAATAATGAAAATACTAGATTTTGAATGTAATAAATTGAGCACAAGAATTTAAAATATGTTTATGGCCTCTAAAACTAAATAATTATGATATTCACGGCCATACAATTATTTATATAAAAAATGGCGAATGTGATAGGTTAATTGGTATTTGAATATTATAGTTTAAAAAAATATGTATAATAGTATGCATTCTCATAAATTGATTTAAATTGCAAATTTAAGATCTGTAAGTCGGTGTTCAATAAGTCAGACTTGACTTTGACACAAATAACACACGTCTTCAGTGTTTGTTATCTCCAAGTGCTACCGCAACTGAATATTTCATTCAATCGGCACACTCGTGATTTATAATATTAAATAAAGGTATTTATAAATAGTATTGATGGGTCGCCTTCAATTGTAAGTAGGCAACTTCTTCGTTTCTATGGCCTCTTTCTCTTGTTTAGCAACTCGAATGACTTGGCATCAAAGACGACACTTCACGTGTATGCAGCAAGTACTTGCGGTCACTTTACATCCATTTCTATAATACTGTCTAAACTGTGTGTAGGTTCTATGAAACAAAACCTATAGAAAGCTGTACTAGATATTTTTTTGCGAACAGTCAGCACGATGATATATTTAAAACACATTATTAGATCACAGGACATGGGTGTGCCCTTGTGACACATGTTAAAGGGCCACGTGTTCAGTATCTAAAGACACTCCTCTATCTCTAATATACATCTACAAACAATCTCATAATATTATGAAGCGTAACCACATCAAATGAAAAAAAAATACAATTTGATTTCAAAACGAGACGAGACATTTCTATAATCGAGTAAAGAACGTGGGTGACTTGATTCAATATTGCGAAACAACCGGACCACTATATTTGCACAAATATCAGTATACATATCTCTTTTGTATATAAGAAAGTTGGATCATAATTTATTTTTATCAAATTCTACAAAGAATAATTCAATAATTCCCCCTATACGATATAATTTCCTCCATTCATATGGCATAGCAATACTAAAACATTAAGAAAACATTTTGTATCATCAGTTAATAAAAATAGTATATATATATTGTCACTTTGCCAAAACCCAATACAATAATAACAATAGTTATAATGTGAAATGAAGCCTTATTTGCAATAATCCAATTTAAAATTTATAAAACAATAAATTAAAAACATAAAAATTCAGCTGTAACTTGGAATATATTCAAATAAACCAAGCATACGTTATACAACGATATAAATATCTTTAAATTAATAATAATAGATTATCTCATATCAATATTTATATCCTCTCCCTCGAAAATTTCAAATCCGAAACAAACAATATTGTATATAAACTTAATTGTTAATCTTCATATCATGTCTTCTTATTTATTTCCTATGTTCACTATCTTCAATTTTCTTTTATTTTTTTTTTACTGCTGTTTCAAACTACATTTATAAAACTATAGGCTTCCCGATTATTTCTGGAAGTTGTTTGTTTTCAATAAATAAAAAAAACAGCAAAGTCGCTATTATAACTGCGGCAATATACATAATTATTTTTTAATTTAAAAAAACCCATCTCTTCTATCTACTTTTTTTCGAATGATATTAAATTCAAATCGAATTACTTATTACAAACAAAAAATGTAAAAAAAAAAGTATGCATTCATATTTTTAATTGGATAAAATAAGACACTCGTTGAATTTTGAATTAACATTTTTTTTATCGCTTACGACTTATGCAAAATATGCAAAAAATGAGGTAGTCACACGAATGCCATGACATATTAGAATGCATTCTCTAACAACACGTAAGGGTACACCCCCAAATTTTTAAAAATAATCTCAAAATTGAAGTATACCCATCCGGTTTGGAGACACGAAACTCATTGGGGTCGTGGACGGAAGTGTCCTTCAATGGGGGTTGTTACACACAATTCACTTTGCATGGGAATGTCAGTAAAAGCCAAATTTATTCCAAAGGTGGATAGGAAATACCTTGTTTGTTTGTTGAAATATATATACTTATCCTTTTGTTTGTGTACATGGAAACGGGTTAAGCGATGGATTAACCCAGAAACCTACCTGTGCTGACTAAGGCTAAAATTTCAACCCTCCCCTGTTTTACGTGACTGATCAAGAGAAAATTGTATAAAATAAATATTATCTTACTACGCAAAAAAAACAACTCATAATACGACGCAATGGAACATGGAACAGTCTCAAAGGAGGTCAATTATTATCAAACGAAGATCTGACCTAATAATTCAAATTTTGACTTTAATATGTTTGTTTTTATTGCGACTGTCGACTAAAAAATACTAAATAGAAACCCCTAAATTTTGAGAAATAGAACAATTATATACTAAACCATCGTTATGATTGTTAATATATATTTGCAACCACGTAATAATTTTTATATAATTACATACCTTTTAGGTTTCCATCGTCTCTTGAACACACCCAACATCATGAAGTCCTGAAGAATTCAATCCCTCTAAACACTATCACTAAATTCACACACACTATTACAAATAAAAACACGACTTAAATGTACACTTTTTACTCTATACCATGTTATTTTATTTTCTATGTACCCGTTCGTACAAAAGAACACTTTTTGTGTACTCGCGAATCACGATTTTGCAGACAGTCAAGTTTCAAAGATCTCCGACATCTTCGACAAGATAACCTGGAATGAAGAAAAAAAATTATATTATGCAAATCGAAACTAGTTTTTTTAGTAGTATTACTTTTGTTTTAGAAAAAAATATACATCGTACAAAGTTGCAATAAAACGTGGTTGACACTAGCAACAGAAGTTCTAACATTCTCCATAAACCGTTGTTGACCTATTTATACACTTTTATAATTGATAATATATTGAAACAGATATTAAGTCGATAATTTAAAAACATCTTTCGATGAAAAAACATTTGGTTAAATTCACGAATATATTCATATTGTAATTTATTACATAATACATAAATAATACGATGAAACCAACAAAGGCGCAAAACATATTAAAAAATCTACTAAACCTAACATAAAGAAAGGTTTGCAGAAAATTAAATTAATAGCAGATATTTATATTTTTTAATTAAATTAAGAAAAAGATACAATTATTATTTAATGATACAATACAGAATTAATAATCGATATTATTTATTACCAAAAATGCTAACAGGTGAAATAATAAACTAATAGATCATTTTTAGGCTTAGTACGATGATCATACTGTAAATACTGATAAATCAAATAAATAAATTTATTGGACACTGTGAGATATATTAGTGTTTAAAAAATTATTTTATTATATAAATAAAAATTGCCAGGTTCAAACACATAATTTTTTTAATCTACCCTTATTTAAAATATTTTCGCGTTATTCAATATGCGTTGCAACGATTTATGACATTCGTCGGGAATTTTATTTTAAAAAAGTAAGAGCTTTTAATAATTTTTTAATTCAGTTATAATAAAATAAAATAGAAAGTTCTTCATATAAGAAGCTGTTAGTATCGACACAAATGACGGATGATCAAGTCCCGGTGATTAAATGAACACGTCACTTGATCCACAGTTTCCGGGAAACATGTGTAAACCATATAAAAGATAATATCTCCAACTAGAAAATTTGTTTAAACATATTTCAAATGATAAAATCAACGCGACAAGTCATACTACAGTTATATTATTTAAGCCATACTGCGTTATCTGGATAGAAAAGAATCCTCAACCTCACTTTCATTTCGAATTCACAATTAATAATTCTAATATATAAGGTTTAATTTGAAGTGTAAACCCTGTATAATCCAGATAAAATTTCATAATCAATTACGTTTACTTAAAAACAAATAAATCAATATGTACATATGAAAAAAAACGCCTATGACGTTAATGCGTTATGCATTGAAATATGTAGCAATTTTATACATTCAATATAAAATAATAGTACCGGTTTCTTCACGCTAATCATACATTTTATTCAATATTTATAAGCTGTCGGATGTAATAACAGATGTGGATAATTGCCAATGATTATGTTGCATCATAATCGAATTAATTGAATAATATATTGGCGAAAAGCCTTCAATTTGATTATTGGGAAATAAGCCAACATTATTAAAATACAAATATGATTTATCTCTACTATGATTATAACTAACGGCTCTATAATTAAATCAAAGAGTAGCTAGCTGTGGTTTATATATTTTTTACATCAATATTACCGCATTTACTGTAAATGTTAATCGATAAAAAACACGATAAGAATATAAAACGAGCTCTGTTCGAGGTAAACGTTGAAAAATTCCTCACATACAAGCATAAACTTTTATAAATATGCAACATGTGATCATAAAAATACATATAATATTTTTTAAATGCATTAGAATTCAAAGAGCCAAATATATACAATTTTAATGAAAATGCGCATTTGGCCTTGCCAAAAATTCAAGTGTATTCTGAAAGAAAATGTATACGTAACAAAAATAAAACACATGTTTTGATTATGTATAATATTTTAAATAAGCAATAAATTGGTATTAGAATATTTATTATTACAATTTTCAGAGATAATTTAAATTTATATGAGATTCCCATTAATTTGTAACTTTTAGGCAACTTTTAATCGAAAAGCACATTTTCATAAAATTAAGGCTGTATTTTAATTTTTAATCATACAATAATTATTTAAACCCCCATACATTTGAAAGAAACAAACTAGAAATAGTATCTACTCGTATAATAATATATGAATTAATTCATTATAAAATCACCTTATTAATTCTATTCACACCGCTATGAAATTAAATTCATGAATGAAAAATAAAATTGTATCCTGGAAGTCTTATAAATTTAAATAGTAATTCGATATATTTTTATATATAAAACCTTGTTATGACGAAAAATATTTAAAAAAAAATCGTTTTATGGTTAGAGCGTTGTGCAATAAATTCATGAAAAAAAAATAGAATTCTGCAAGGAAATTTTTATAAAATATTTATCGTTATTTAAGAGTTCGTTAGTAAATTAATACAAAATACTTTAAAAATCAGCATTTAATTTATTAAAAAAATAAGTATTATAAATATACCTCTGTGAAAAAATATAAATCTACCCGGAAAATGTTATATTGTCGGAAAAGTGATGATTTTTTAAAATCTACCTATAGATTCTTAAACCCATTAAGCTATATTAGGTAATTTTGTATTTTATAATGTATATTTAGGGTTATAAAAGACCCTGAGTAAAAATATTGAGGGTTGTCTCGGCGTCATTATGCAACTTTAAAACTGCGCAGATAACCTTGTATGGAGGGTGCAAATGCTGCAAAGCACATTCACCACACTAATATTATTTATATAATATATTTTAAATAAAATCTCTAAACTCACCGTGTTTATTATGTTTTCCCAGGTCGATGGCACGTGTCTATTGCGCCATTGCATAGATATATCTATACAATTATTGCCAAATAATTAGTATTGTCACACAGCGCGTCCTTTATTGTTGCTGAAAATTGTGGGATACGAACCCGGGTTCGTGATGTTTGTAAACAAATACACGACGAGCGTCGTATTGGATGAAGAAGACGAGACGAGAACACAACGTCCCACCGCGGCGGCCAAAACGGTACTGAAAGTAATCAGCTGTTCGATGCCGCGGTCGCCATTTTGAAAACAAATTCAATTTGAAAATTTTCAAATTGTATTCCATTCACACATATTCATAAATAAATACTTTTATATTCACAAATATTATTTAACGCACCCTTTTATTCACAATTATTATTCTTAGAGTAGATTTTATCGCCCCTTTTTATTATAATTATAACGTATACTATCCATAAGTATACTATTAGTTTCTTGAGCTCTATCAGAATAAATAATAACCCGAATGAGACTGATTTTAGAGAGGACGTCACTGTAGTTTGATCGCATCGAATCCCATTTATATTTGCCAAATATTTTGTCGGTAAGCTTTAAAGGAATCAATTCGATCGGATCCAAAAATCTCCGTAAGATACTCAAAAATGATTTAACAATAATTTTCATATTTTGATAATGGATTATTTGAAGTAATCTCGCCCTTCAAAATATTTTGTATTTATTATTTATCTCTTGAACCAATCAAATCATATATTGATAATATATAGGTAAGACTAAAAATTATTATAAAAAAACAACATTAATGAAAAGCAGGGCTAATGTGAAATTAATTTCCCCGATGAATATTTTATGTTTTTACATTTTTTTCAAATAAATATTTGACAATTAATTTCCGTTAGGTATTAGGGAAGGCGATTTGTATGTAAAGGCTGTCCTAAAACTCTCGCAAGATGTAATTTCGACGAAAAAAAATCTTCATTATATATTCATATGAAATTTATGAAAAACATATCAAGACGTTTTAAATGGGCTCCACATTAATAATGAGTTAAATTAATAGCTCTTGTAACACAGACCATTTACCACTATTTGCTATTATATACATTTATTTTTTATTTGAGTTTATGAAAATAATTTTTTTAGGAAATGTTGTCAAAATTACGTCTCGTGTGGAATTAAGGACACCCTTTTTAATCTTCCATGCTCAATGCTCTTATTTAAATCGAATGCACTTTGTTCCATTGTGATATTTTATTATAATCAAAATCTGTGTAAAATGCCATCGAGATAAAGGTATATTTTTTCTCTGATATCGACGAGGCGGTTGTGACTAAATTAATTTGTGGTGGATAAGATAAGATTTTAGGCAATCGTTATTGATCCAGTCTCAGATCGGCTCTTGGAGAAGGTGTAATATGCCATGATGATCAGCGACAAGAGAAACATCGAGATTGTTAATGAGGGTATTAACAGACTTCCATATCAGCAGACTCCATCACCAGCCAGAAGTCAGGATGAAGAGGTTTCAGGGAAGATCAAAGCAGCAAATTGGAGATATGTGTTCGCCTTTGTCAACACTCTTGTACTGGTAAACATTATTCATTCATGATAATAATTTATTCATTGTTTTTTTATATACATATGTACAGAAAATTTCAAACTCTGAGCTTATCTAAAATTTGTCATTCCCTCTACTAAGAAGTTACGTAAGAAACAAATACCAAACTCCCCGAAATCATAAAAAAACCTAACACACACTTCAAGTCAGGCAGTATTTTACAATAAAAAAATTTTTTTAATTAATCCGTAAGCACCAATTTCAATGTTTATATATTTGTTTTCAACCTTTATATTAACTATTTTTTTATTAAAAATAAAACATATTAGACCGGGAACATGGGAAAAATTTTCTAGGGGAGGAAAAATAATCTACCAACTTGATTTTTTTAAATATTTATCAATCCAGGGGGGCAAGCGGCCCCTTGTCTCCTGCAAGGGAATAATATTAATAAAATCCCAATTTACTATTCATCTTCATCTTGATTAATTCTGATTTTATGGATTATGAAGAGCATATCTATCGGTGAACTTGTAAAATATCGCCAATAAATAATATCAACTAGTTAAAAGATTATATTATAAGTACGCATTATATAATAAAATCATTTGATTATGCTAAACAATCTTATTATCTTAAAAATATCAGGTGTTTGTATTATCATCGATCTTATTTTTGTAAAGTAATGGATTCCCAGGCGTACGTCACCGTAAATACGATAGTAGAGTTACTTAGCTACACTTATTATCGGTTTTTTGTTAGTTTATGCCTCGTCTGAGCCTCGGGCGAGGCACTAATTAACGAAAAATTGATCAAAAGTACAGCTAACTCTATTACACTCTATTACAGTCTTTACGGTGTACGTTTACGGCGACCCACGCCTAGGAATCAGACGCTTTTTAATATTGTATTAATTTCTACAGATTCTCGCCGTAGCATTGATTATCATCATGTTCGAATTGGACAAAATATGGGGTCGTTTTGAACCATTCCTTCAAATATTCATCGCTGTTCCCGGTGTTTCAATAGTTATCCTGTCATTTGGATTAGTAACGCTCGATGTCTATGGCTATTTCACAGTCTACAGGCACAAACACGCTAATTATGTTTGGGTAATGTGTACTCGCTATAATAAGCATAAATATTTTATGAATTAGTGATTTATTTTTGCAGTTTGCTATATTTCTGTGCATTTTATTGGCGTATGAAGTGAGGATTGCGTTGACCGATATCATTTACACTGGCGTCAGTAAAGATTATGTTGGGAAAACGATCGTTTCTTCAATGGATAAATATGAAAACTCAACTCATTATGAAACAAGCATGAACTATATGCAGATTACAGTTAGTCATACCAAATGCAATACTTATATTTCCTATTAATTTGATTGACTGAATATCTTTTTACAGCTGAAATGTTGCGGGAAAAACAATTATAACGATTGGATTATATCACCAGTTCATAAAATACCATCATCTTGTTGCCCAAGAACACCTCCACCTGTGATTGCTCAGAAATGGTGCGACCAATCAGATGTGATTTTCGAAAACGGATGCATGGATAAACTTTTGGAGGCTAGTATTGAGAAAAAGCTTCTAACACCGCGCCGTAGATGGCACACTATTAATACATAATAATTTAAATACAAATAAAAAACATATTACATCATTTTTAGGTACCAACTGTAGGACTTCGTATATTAAATTGTATATTAGGTGTGCTCCTTGCTATAAAGGTATTTATTTCATATAATATTCAACAATTTATTTTTAAAATAATTATCATTATTTCAGATTTTATTTGTCACAGCTGCGTGTAAATTGGCCAGTATGACCGACAAGCGAAACAGAAGATAATTATGATGATTTAATTGTTTTATCAATACTCAAATGTAATACATTTAATATCTATTTATATGTTTATACAAATAGTAAAGCACAATCAATATGAAAGACCGATTACCTGCGGTACATTGAACTCTTTCAAAATATTTATGTGGTGTGAAAATTTGATTAAATAAAATATATTTTTAAAAATGTATCTTATTTATTGATGAGGTTTTAATGGCATTTGATTCGATAGTTAAGTTGTGTTTTTTATTATACAATTTCTTTTTTAAATATAATTTACATACAATGTTTTGATACATTAGATGTTACAATATTAGGTTTATTGACTAAGTCGTTTACTTATTTTAATACGGAGTACAATCAATCGGTAATTAAAATAATTAATAAGTCATAACATAATTTATGGGAAAAATACAAAAACCCACTTGTAGAACTACTAAAATATATATAATACATAATAAATAATTTAGAAATATAAAAACAAATACCTAATACCATATGAATAAAACAAAAATATAGTAAAATCATTTAGGACTGTGTGATAAATAGATATAGTAGATATAAATAGATAAATAGAAATAGTGATAGATAAAATCAAAGGTGTTTGTGAAAAAAGATATGTTAAAGATGTTTTTATGAAATTTCCCTTAAACATTTCAGCGGTAATTTAAAGGTTCGCTTATTTGAAACATATTTGATTTTGTTTACATTTTGTAACTTTTATATTATTTAGCCCAGTCAAATTAGGAAGAAAAGGGGACAAACCTCGGAATTTGAGCAAAGAAGCTTTAGAAACTGAGATAATCGTGAAAAACTGATTATTGTGACCTTTGACCTCGAATAACTTCTAAACCTGTCACCTGATTTCATTCGATTTTTCAGACCACTTCTTCAGACCACAGCTTCTTTGCTCAAATTCCGAGGTAAAACCCTAATTTGACTGGGCTAATTGGGTTTGGTGTCCGATTGTAAGTGAAGGATAGGGAAATTTGACAAGCCATCCAAAGTATTACATTTAGCTTTATTTAAAGTTGATAACCTGGCCATGACATGTGAGTCCAGGACTTATTTAATATTCAATAATGGATCCAGGGGTCGACATGCTTCATCCGATCGATAATAACCAGCAAACAATGATGCGGACACCAAAACCGATTGTATATTCCGATACCAGGTTTCATATAACCATGACAACGAGTCACACAACAGAAAAATTACCACCTCGAAATATATTGTTCACGTCACGGGTATTTCTAAATACTTATGGTCACACTCTTTGGACTTGGGCTTAATCGATCGAGGACTTGTATGACGTAGTATAAAATAAATAAGTCGAACACGTGTATCAACATGTATAAAGATGTCACTGATAGAATACTCTTTGTTTCTTATTTTTGTAGAAAAAATGTCTAATCATGAAATCCCTTACCCGAGGCTCAGATGAGGCTACAATTATATCAAAGCAACTTGGTGTACGTTTACAGTGACGCACGTCTAGGAAACAAATACTTTAGCTGTGATATACAGGGTGGACTTAAAATAACTAATAATATTTTAGGGGGTGATAGGGTATCGCAAATGTAAGCGAAACAATATTAACTATTTTCAAAAAAAGTTTTTTTTATTAATTAAAAAATTGAAATTGGTACAAATACATTCAATCGACGCATAATACAATTATTACTCAAATCACAATACAAATACATAAAATCAGTTTCTTTAAATGGAAAAAGGGATCGATATTAACAATGATGTTAGTATGTATGTAGCCTTAGAAGTAAAACCTACATATATTTTTTAATAAATGTACCTACAGGGTGAGCTTAAATTAAATGAGAATATTTAGGGGGTCATAGGGTATCGCAAATATAAGCGAAAAATAATTTTAAATATTATATATATATATATATATATATATATATATATATATATATATATATATATATATATATATGTATAAGTAATGAATATTATAAATTACGTATAACAGACACAATATACACGTAACATTCGCTACTGAGTGCTTCACAGAAACAGCTGATTCCAAGATGGTGGCCCAAACGCTATTCCAAATGCACTATTAATATTATTTTTTTTAATGTTCTAATAAGTCCCCTGAAATATTCTCAGTTATTTCAAGTCCAATCTGTATTAATAGTTTCTCAGTGTAACCAATCACGGCAATCAAAAATAGTAATACACCAAAAATAATGCTTCAAATCGTATAATATTGAAAACCAAAAAATAATAATAAAACAGTGTATTGTTGATGTAAAAAATGTTCATATTATTGTTTTTCACCTTTATCTTTGATTTTTCCCAATATCATTATTATAAAAAAATTTATCACATGTGTAATCATTCATCAATATCATCAATGGGTATTTCAGAAAAAAATCCCAGATTTAAAATAGTTAAGGTTTTGGTGGGATTTTCCTAAAAATTCAATCAAATTTTAAAGAATAGTTTATTGCAATAGATTCTTACAAGTCTTGTTTTCCGCAAATATTATAGTCAAATATCATGTTAAATTTATTTCTCATTTATTTATATTATTAAAATAAACGAGTTGAATAATAATTTAACCCATTTTTGGGAGAAAACTGTCAATTTTATTAAACACACATTAGTAAACATGCCCCTAATAAAATAATATCTACCTTATTATACCTATTAATTATTATGCATTTTTTGTATCCTTTATTAATACCTCATACTTATAATATGACGGGTTAGCACTACAAAAGCGTAAGTATAAAAAATAATATTTTTTAAATTTAAATGTGTAGTTTTATTTGCTATCATCAATACTATCTATAACACAAAACGCATATATATCAGAATATTATTTATATTATGTGAAAACGTCATATTTGTCATAAACAATATTATAAGCTAGGCATTAAATGAAATCGAAGCCAATATTATGTTAAAAACACTAATATTACATGTTTATTATTTTTTTTTTTCTTTTGGAACTGTTGGTTTGTAAATACGTTATGTGTTACTGACCCATCGAATTGTAAATTTATAATCCTATAAAAGTAAAGATTATATATAGGTGCGCAAATATGTTAAATACACATTTTGAGCTAGTTAATTATTAGAAATAAAAAAAAATTAAAAAATATGTGTGCGATGGCCGGGAATCGAACCCGGATCAACTGCTTGGAAGGCAACTATGCTGACCATTACACCACCATCGCCTGATATTCGACTGGCAATAAAAAAAAGAATGCTGAAAATAAACACAGATGTTAATAAAAATCCCACTAAAATGAATTTGTTACTTTACTTACATGTTTGGAAATTGAACAAATTTTTCGGGCGAAGTGTTCTAAAATAAGCACTTACGAAATTCCGCTTTGAAGTCCTTTGAACGATGCAAAGTGGGCCACACTTGGTAGGGGGTTGTTCTACCCCAACAATCAAGGGGTGGTTTAAGCACCACAACCATTTCACACATCATAGTCGACTGAAACTATTTTAGCCGACTGGTCGTCTTGGCCGTTTCAGCAAACTATGATCTTCTGATCATTCATAACCACAGTTCAGAAGTACATATAAAGAAAGCTTTGCCGAAATGGAGGAATGCGGGATGAGCATCATCAAATTCCTACTTTTCTTTTTCAATTTTATTTTTGCCGTAAGTATAATGCTTTTAAAAATTCCCATACTCCTTACCCACGTATAGAATTATTTTTAATCAATTGATTTTCTCATATAGATATTGGGAATCCTAATAATAGTGGCAGCTTCTTTGGACATCTCCTATGTGAAGGAATATTCCAATATGGGTGATGTCAGTGGCATTGAAACTGATATTATTCTAATTGTTATTGGAATTCTCATTGTATTTGTTGCTGGTCTTGGATGTTTCGGGGCTGTTAAGGAAAGTCCCAAACTTCTTTATTTGGTATGTATTAAAAAATATATAATGTCGAATAATATTAACAATATCCAGTCAGTTTAACTGGGTCATCCTTTACTTTTCTCTTTAATCAAACTAGACGATTAATAATTATGGCACAGATTATAATCTTAATGTTTTATTAGATAACACAAAAGCTACTCGTAATATTGCCATTCATGTTCAAGGTTTTCACTGTAAATTAGAAACACGCCATATTCCATTTTTGTAACAAATTACAGTCTATGAGTCACTCTCGCAATTATACATATAAAAAAATCAATGAAATATTTATACATATTCAAATGTTGTTCACTGACTTTGATGTTATTCAATAATATTTTTTTGATAGTTTGCTGGATGTTTACTGCTCATCATTATCCTGGAATTGTCTGTCGGAATTGCTGCAGCAGCTCTTCGTCCTCAAATGGAGTCTGCTATGAAGAAACACCTTCGTGATACATTTATCAAGAACAAGGCTAATTCTGGATATAGGGTGTTTTGGGACAGGCTTCAAATGAATGTAAGTTTTTAATAATTTTAAGTTGTATGTAAAATTTAGCAATATATTCATACAAACATCGAGATTTAAGTGAGAGATAACATATATTGATTGATTATCTGATTCTTAAAAATATCTCTATTAATATAATCTTTTTAAAACCTTAACTTATCACCAAAACTACTTAATAAATCAGCAGATCATAAATTAACACGCCCATAAATATTTTTTTTCAATTATTAAATAATTCTATATGATATTACATCCTTATATGCAGTATTAGTCTTTCCGACCAAGTATGCTTCATAATTCATTATTAAAATCATTTTTACAAAAAAAAAATCGATAACAAAGTCACCAGCGTAATAGCTCAGAGGATAAGACGCCTGGCTTCAAATATTTGTAATTAAATTGATTTGGTCGGTTATTACGACTGGGAGATCGGGAATAGTATTAATAAAATCGATCGTCTTGATCCAGGTTTACTGGATTGTAAGATAAATACTGAGGTGATTACCGGTGACCTTTGTAATTAGTAATAGTAAATTGCAATTTTGCATTTTTCCTGTATTCCTAAAAATTTCATATCAATAATCGTCCCAACAAGCTTTGACAGAATTTAATTCAGACACTTTAATATAAAACAATGATTGATAAATATTTTGAAAGAATGCAAATGAACCAGTAAACGTCCAAATTATCAGCACAAAAAATAATTTAAAAAATGTAATGATCGTATCCTTTGGAATATCATTTAAAATTATATATTTTGATTTCATAACATGAATGATTATTAATCCATACAGTTGAATTGTTGTGGAGTGATCGGTCCTGATGACTACAGTGATCCTATCAACAAAGTACCTGTTCCTCCAGCTTCCTGCTGCCCAGGTGAAAAAGACATGATGATGGACCAGGATCAGAACAGACGTAATCAATGTGTTGCCCAACAACAATATTACAATCTTGGATGTGAGGACAAAATCATGGACACCATTCATGGAGCTGGTATAGGAGTTATAGTCACGGGAATAGTCTTCTGCTTCATAGAGGTATATGAAAAAAGATATACACACACACACACACACACACACACACACACACATACACACACACATACACACACAATAATAATAATGTCATTATTATCATTAATATTGTTATTATATATATATATTATTATAGGTATATATATATATATATATAGTGAAATATATATATATATATATATATATATATATATATATATATATATATAATTTATAAAATTTTATCAGCTAACTCATTAGAACGTTCAGTATTTTTTTCATTTCAATCTTAGCTTATTTTGATAAAAAAAAGTATATATGGGTACAAATATATAAAGGGCTCCGAAAAACAGTTATATTTCATTTTTATCAAATATTGTTTATAATGAATTCTCTTAAACCTAAGTTGTAATATTTGATTATCAGTATATAATAAATGCACCTTATTATTCTCCATTTTGATGTTATAGAATAATACTTTTTAAACCATGTGTACGTTTTTCTGCTTTTACTCAATTTATGAGAATTTGATTTTGAGCCCATATTCATGATCTTATGTTTTTGCTTGAATAGTTTTATAAATTAAAAAAAATGGTGATATATTTTAACATCAGAAAGACGAATAAATTCACCCTAATAATATATTTTTGCCTACACGTATTTTTAATATATACTCACATTTTCACTTCAGAGGTTTTCCATTTATATTTATATTTATACATGTTAAATCAAAAAATAATCATTCATGCAGTGAAATTTCTAATAACAATAGTAGTATTTAATTATTATTTAATATATCTTCATTTATTAAATAGGTCATCGGTATAATATTGGCACTTTGGTTGGCTCAAGCAATAAAGAGAGAAAAGAAAGATGAAGGCGAAGAAGCTCCAGAAGCAGAATAATTTTTATTGCGAAATTTCGATGCTGTAATAATAAAATTGATGTTTTTTTTTGTAATTAGTTGTGAAATTCGAGCTTGATGTTGTAAAAATATTTTATATCTTTTAAGCGCACAATGAGAATATTTTTAAACGAATACAAAGTTACATATCTGTGAATAATTGTTACTTCCACTATGAAATTATATTTTTAACAGTGAGTTTATTTTTCCAACTACCGAATTTATATCCAATGTTATCGATTTCAATAAATTTTATCAAACCAATATTCTTTTATTTGGAGGTGATGCATTCGTTATTTGAGCAAATATTTGTATGAAGCAACTGTGCTAATCACTTTCGAGTGTTGAAGTAATCGTGACCCAAATAATTAAATTTATGATACTGAAGATGAGCCATCCTTTCACTGGGCGATGGTGGTGTAATGGTCAGCATAGTTGCCTTCCAAGCAGTTGATCCGGGTTCGATTCCCGGCCATCGCACACATATTTTTACTCCTTTAAATAAATACAATATATTCCTTGGCACAGGCTATTACTATGTATTCTATTAGTATAATAAATTTTTTAGTTTTTATGTCATATCCGTTTTATATATCAATATTTTATTATCAACATGACTATTTTTAAATTATCATGTTTTTATATACAAGTTACTAAATTTAATACTGAAATATGTTGTAAGTATAAATAAATATTAAAGACGTATAAATTATTTTACTGAAAAAAGAACAATAATACTTAATAGCATATTTATTTATTATATAATACATACAATTTCTACCATTTTCATAAAGATTAAAAATATTCACAAATAAATGTAAAAATAAAATATCAAAAAATATAACCACTCATATTTAATAATTAATTTAATTATCAAAAATATTAATAAAATAATACATTTATTATGTATATTAAAAACTAGACCCCAGAATTTTTAAATTCAATAAAATTTAATTAATATTTTATGAATAAGTGTAATACATAAAACACTTGGGGTACTTTGTTTTTACATTTCATAGTTGTTTCTTATATACTTATTAGGAAAATGCTAATGATTGATTGATTGACAAATTTTTGATGGTGAAAAATTATTTGTGAATGATAGACAGACATTTAAAAATTAACTAGAGTTTAATGGGGTAGTTTTTGGATGAAGGGACGAAACAAGGCAGTTAGTATCCGATTGTTAATTGAATTGATATTTAATTGTTAATTTAAACATTGAATTAATGAATACATACAATCAATGGTGGCGTGTTCGATAATCATATTCACCATAAGGGTTGTTGAAATAATCGACCGCTATTTTTATAGTGTTAAAGTGTTACAACATACCCCATCTACCCCCATTAGGTCATCGACCTTGTCCACATTTAAATCGATCTCAGTACATTGACCATTTTAGCAATTAGAGTTCTTTGACCCTTTGAACATCACGCCATTTACATTTTTGCAACGGAAACCACGACATTTGATCGATCATGTATATGTGTGACTTAATATGTTAATTAAGTCCATCGTTGTTATTTCATGGGTGTTATTTTAAAGGGGTAAATAAATAAAACTGGCTGGTGAAACTTTTTTATTTAAATAAATAAATTTAATACTTAATTTACATTTGGTTTAAAATAATCTCAAAGCCGTTAATACTGCTGATATTACAATAATATACGAAGAAGAAAATGGAACTCCTCCATTTTTCAGAGACGAATTGATTGTGGGTGATTGTCTGCAATCAAAAACAAAAAACTTGATTTAGAATTAAATTTACATATAATTAGAGCTTTTGAAAAAAAACGACACGATTGCGTGTACACTTATTATTACATATACATTAATATAACGAAAACACTTTTACTTGTTTTATTTATTCAAATGTATTTGATTCATTTGTGAAGTATGAAATATGTGGTTGTTTTATCGATTTAATTTTCGAGGAAGTGTGGTTTTTTTTCTATTTCTTTACAGGTATTCAAATTTGATTAATGAATTTCCTTCAGACGCGAGGTCGTATGAAAAACTAATGACTTTCAGGTTTGCAATTTTCGCAAAAGGTCAAAGTTTTCATATCACAAAGTTTTTTTAAAAATAATATACTGAATATCACTGAATATTTTATATAATTTCTGATTTTATGTATATTTTTTAAACCTAATAAATTTAATAATAAATGAATCACTATCTGAACATTATATTTATTCCTTATAAACAAAATATTTATATTTATATAAATTAATATATAATGTTTAATAAATTTCGTCCTTCGTGGCATAAACGTATTGAATGATTTTTCTCATTTTTATTGATATCGTTTGTAATATTTTTAGTAACAGTGATTGTAAATTAAAAAATCAGTTTATTCAATTTTCATACGAGTAACAACAAGTCTTTCAAACAATAAATTATTTAAACAAAGTGTAAATTACAGAATGCCGATGACTCCGCAAGAAACTCTTGAGCCGGCATTTCCAGTGGTTCTGGAATCTGGATGGTTTGTCTTTCCAAGATCATCTTCTCCAGAATGAATCATCAAGGTTCTTCCGATGATGTTGTGTTCTCCAAAAAGAGAGATTACATGGTCTACGATATCAATTTCCACATTTTGTCCATCTTTAGATTCGATGTTTCCCAAATCACCAACATGGCGGATTTCATCATTGGGTCCTCCGTGAGACACCTGTAGGAATATAACAATTTAAAACCCCTTGTTTGAATAAAATAGTAATTAAATTATATAACCTTATGGGGGTTGAAATGTCCACCGGCAGACAAACATCCTCCAGTAATATCTCCCTTTTCATGTACATGGAATCCATACTTTCCGGGAGCCAAACCTAATACAGTTCCTTGGACAATCACTGATCCTTCACCTTGTTGGGTAAATGTTACATTTCCATTAACATTCTGACCAACAAGCTTCGCAATAGCTCTACGTTCCTATTAATTTATACAAAACATATTTACAATACAATTTATATTTTTATTTTTTTAAATAAAGCTTTACCTGAGCGTTGGCAAGGGCGAATATTGCCAGACATACGAAGATCACCTTCATTTTGTTTTATATGTTTTCTGCAAAATAAAATGCAACACCAATTAAAATACTAAAAGCTTTTCATCTTTAATAGTGACGTCATAAAATATTATAATTCTAAATTATTTTGTCTATAAATCAACAACATATAATAAAAAAAACAACCAGCTTTATAAAACGCTAAATAATAATAAGCTAAATACTGAGTTCCGATCCCGCTCAAATAAAAAAAACATATTGATTTCATCACGACTGGGAGATGGGGAATAATTTTAATAAAATCCAGATCAATCGTCTCGATCCAGGTCTACTCTGATTTCCTGGATTTTAATGTAAATACTGAGGCGATTATTAAGTTGGTGACTTGTGTAACTAGTAATAGTTACCAACACACAATTAATTAACACGTTGATGTGTCTTAAAAATTCTCAAAAGAGCACCCTTTCATAAATGCAACGTACCTTTATGTTTAAATTTGTATTCACACGTACGCCTACTGAATTAAAATAAAATATTTTTTTATTATATTTGAAGAGTTCAACACATTTTTTATACAATCGGGGTAACGATAATGTATATGGATTTTTATATAAATAATTAATATGTATGTAGAGTTTGTCACATGACTTTTCATGTGGATAGTTTGTAAACAAACATAAAACTGGTTCATGGTTTAATTCGTTGTTTATCGATCGATGTTATATTTTTTTTCTGATTGGAAATTACATAAATATTGTGTAAAAATAATCAAATGTGCATTCGATTATTTAGTTTAAATTCGCAATGATGGAGCTCAATTAAATAATTTATTGTATAATATTCCTGACATAATCAGAGCTTTTATAATATTGGACTTTCTGCAAAATGACGCCTTCACACGAAACCCGAACTCAGTACAACAATTAGCTAATGAGCAATATATTCTATATATGCATATAAATTAGACATATCTGTGTTAATTATTTAAAGGTGAGAGAGTTGTGTTTCATGTCTCCGTCGATTCGGGTCACGAAAATCACGCAGGAATAAAAATTATATAATTTCTGATTATTCTGCTTGTCTCAGCCTAATTAGAATGAATATTCATTAAATCTAATTACAATTATTATATTTAAATTAGTGTATAACAATAAGGCCACCGCGATTATAATAAATTTTTAGATTAAAATGTTACAGAACAGTTTACAGAAAAATCGTACGAACAAGTAAATATATTCAGATCTTTTACGATGGTTTATTTTATTGATAAAAAAATTATATTTATGAAATAAAAATATAATTATAATGTTTCAAACTACATACCCTAAATATTATTTTTTCATAATTAGAAAACTTTCAAATGAATTTGTAAGTTAGTGTGTCGAATATATATATATACAGTGTGGATATAATAGAAAAAAAATGTTTTTTCACCGTACTCCAAAATAAAACGTATTAGTTACATAGGTTTGGTATAATTTAAGATGTAACTATTTTTATTTCAGATTAGTGTAGACTAAAAGCGGCTTATTTTTAATAGCTGAATTTATAAGTTGTTGCCATAAGCAATAATAATTTATTATTTTTTGCAATGCCCTAACTCTCCTTAAAGTTAAACGTCTACGTATTATAAATATTATTAATATTCCAGAAGAAAATGCGCAGTTACTTAATTTATTAAAGCAAAGTCGCTATGCGTCGTGCCAGTATTTGAGAAGCGAGCGTTCTAAGATTATTGAATATAGAACCACTAACGAAGCAACACCATGTATATATTGAGTAATAATAGTGAGGTGTAGTTAGTAAATGAATAAATGTGATTATAAAAATGTACCTGTTTAGTGTAGAGTGGCTGTTATGGAAGGCCAAAGAGTCGAGCGCCCTGTATATATGAGCCCAGGTAAGTGTAGTGCCGGGTGCCGACTACAAAACCTGATCTGTTCATGGACAATTGCATAAGCCAGATTTTACTACCATCATCATTGATATACTTACTTGCAACATGATGAATCCATTAGTGGATACATTCATCGTGTCACGAGATATTTCATTAAATTTAAGATAGACAGTGGGCGATGGCCCCGCCACGTCTATGCACATTTTGGATGGGTGACCCAATCGAAAATTATACTAATAAAATTTAAAAAATACACCCATCCAAATAGAATAGTCTGCTTTAAATAGCGTAGGCGGAAAAATCATAACCCAAATAAATAGAAGATGTATATAACTATAGAGCATCCATAGATATAAACATAAGATATCGTATGAGTGGCTAAATGTGTGGTTAGTTCAAGTGGATCAAGTGTCCAAAAACATCAGTTACTTGACAAACATTATATTGTAAACATCTTTCTTCATATCTTCAGTTATATTTCACAGTAAAATGGGTAAATGCATTTGTACTACATGTCATATGGACTCAAACATACACTCAAATACATCTAGGCTCAGTTATTACCAAAGACTACTTCTTTAACATGTTTAAAATATTATTACGTTTTAATCGCCAAAGTATTGTCACAACCATTCTCAGGGGTCACTAGAAATGTGTTGAGTGAGGGAGACACACTTATGCCTTTATCGAATAGGAGAGAAGAGTGCAAAAACACGGGTTTACACGAAATTATCACGAATTATTTATATGCAATGCGATATATAATGTTTATATCTATGAGAGCATCCTATTCCTAATTCATAATATATTATCATGAAATGTGATACAATTTTAATTAAATAACACATTGACAAGTAACAAAAACCCATATTAAACTTAATAAAGATAAGATGAAAAACATACAATATATAACGTAAAACCAAATTTAGGTACAGTAAAATTGATTAGGTGATTTAGAATAATTTTAAGTGGGGTTTTCTGGATTCTAGTCATTTTAAGATAAAATTTTGTCATATATGCTCTGATTATTATTTGATTATAAATTTCAGATCAAATATCAGTTAAAACATTTATGAAAAAACAACAACATTAAAAATATACCTTTAAGGGCATGTCTTAAAATTTATTATTCTATAAGTATTCGAAATATTATTTTTATGATTAAATACCTTGGCATATTTTTTCATAGATTCATTTCCCATATATGGGGTTAGAATTTTTTGCATTAATAATTACCTTCTTTTCCGTTTGATTATAAATATTTAACATTTAAAATTCATACTCATCATCATCATCATAAGCACTCCAGTTCAGTGATGAACCAAGGCTTCCCGCACCAGCATCTTCCACTTATTTCTATTGGAGGCCGCGCTCCTCCAGTTATTAATTCCTAAACTCCTAACTACCTTATGAAATTCGTCCGCCCACCTTAGCCTAGGTCTACCCTGCCTTCTCTTACCCACAGGCTTGCTGGATAGTATTTCCGATACTATCCCTCCTGCTCTTTCCACGTGTCCGGCCCAACCCTAATGTTAAAGCCCTAATGAACTGCACTACGTTCACGCTCTTATATAATGAGTAAATCTCATCGTTCCGTCTGATTCTAAATAGTCCCGGTGCCTCCTGAACAGGACCCAAGATCCTCCTAAGAATCTTCCGCTCGAACCTAAGTAGCCTATCCTCCTCAGTCTTGGTAATAACCCATGTTCTGCACCGTAGGTTAGTACTGGCCTAATTAGCATCTTATATAATTCTACCTTGGTACTTCTACTTAGATATCTTGATCTGAGCAAGCGTACTAAGCCGAAATACGCCCTATTAGCACTTTGCAGGCGAGAGTTTATGTCCTGGTTATTTCCAGCCTCCTTAGTGACCACTGCTCCCAAATATACAAAAGAGTCAACCTGCTGAAAGTGGTCATTGTCTACCTTCAGGCTACGATGTGCTACCAATTCCGAGTTGGATGTCACATGCATATACTGACTTTTTTCAACGTTTATAACTAATCCTACTGTTTTGGCGGCATCCCTTATTGCTCTAACCTTATCAATTAACACGTTCTTAGTTCTAGCGATAATATTTACGTCGTCTGCGAAAGCGAGTACCTGAAAAGACTTATAGAAGATATTAGACTTATTGCTACAACCTGCAAGACGCATAACCTTTTCTAAAACTAATGAAAATAACAGGGGGGATATCACGTCCCCCTGTTTTACGCCTGCTCTGGTGATGAAAGACTCCGACAGTACACCATTTATCCGTACGTAGTTTTTGGTGTCTGTCAGCGTCATTTTTGAGAGACTTATAAGTTTTTCGGGAAACCCAAACTCTCTCATCGTGCTGTAAATAATATCCCTATCGATTGTGTCGAATGCCTGCCTAAAATCTACGAACAAGTGATGAGTCTCCACGTCGGCCTCATTACACTTCTCTAATATTTGCCTAATTGTAAATATTTGGTTCATTGTTGAACGCCCTGGTCTAAATCCGGCTTGGTAGTCTCCCAAGAATTCCTCCGCGTATTCTGCTAGCCTATTTTTTAAAACCTTGGCGAATATCTTGTACATAACTGATAGTAGGGATATCCCTCTATAGTTACTGCACACGCTAACGTCACCTTTTTGTGGAGTGGGCAAATTATCGAACTTGCCCAATCCTTCGGTAGCGTTTCGCCTTCCCATAAAGATACTATTAAACTATGTAATAGCGCCCATAGAGCATCCCCGCCGTATGCTATGAGTTCGCTGGAGATCTCGTCTATCCCGGGGGCTTTCCCTCTCTTCAGTCCTCTGATGGCGTGGCACACCTCTTCGTAGGTGGGTGGTGGTATTTGTGGTTGCGCGGCGTGTTGGTACAGACTAGCGTTCTTATTGGCCACCTTATCGCTATTCTTATCATTTAATAGGTCGCTAAAGTACTCCGACCATCTATTTAAAACGCTTTCCTGATCGCAGAGAAGTTCGCCTTTGCTATTCCTATTAAAGTTTAGTCTAGGTTTGAACGTTTTCCTAATATTGTTAACGTTCCTGTAAAATTCCTTAGCATTATTCCTATCTCTAAACATTTCAGCATCTATAATTTGCTGTTTTAGCCATGTCCTCTTCGTCGACTGTATGACTCTATTACTACTCCTACGAAGTTCTTTGTACTTCTCTCTATTTTCTAAGCTATTGCAATTAAGAACTTGTGCACGGGCATTGTTCTTCTCCTTAATAATACTCTCGCATTCTGTGTTAAACCAGCCATTTTTCTTTTTCGTCTCGTAACCCAAAGCTGATTCTGCCGTGTGCTTAATAATATTTTTTATTAGATTACAACTAGATTCTACATTATTCCTATTTATTTCCTCAACCTGTTCTAACGCCTTTTCCATGGATGCCTGGTATGATTTTGCACATACCTCATTCTCTAATTTAACAAGGTTGAGTTTCTTATTTTTATTAATTTTTTCCTTTTTGGCATTCGATATTCTGGCTCTAAAAACTGCTTTTACTAAGTAATGGTCCGAATCGAATGCTGCTCCTCTGCAAGTATGAACGTTGATAATAGAGGATTTGAACCGTCTATTGATTAGCACGTGGTCAATTTGATTAGTGTACGTGCCACCTGGACTGACCCACGTTCCTTTGTGTATGTTAGCCCTTGGGAAGAATGTGCTAACATTAACCATATCCTTTGCTGCGGCGAAATCAATTACCCTTTCGCCGTTGTTATTTGAAATTTCGTGCAGACTGTTGCCTCCTGTAATGGCTCTATGTGTAACTTCATTGCCGATCTTGGCATTTAAATCGCCTAAAATAATTGTTATATCGTGCTTTGGTGCCTTCTCTATAATTAAAATTCATACTACCCCTTTTTAAACGTGGATTTATCTACCTATTTATTAAAATTTGCTTTATTTATCTCCGGTGCCTCGTTTAAAACTAAATTATGTTGTTCTTGCTACAATAATATGGATTTAGTAATCACTAATGTAGTATTTCATTCTAATAATGATTTATTTGTGGCGATAAACTGTTCTAACGACCCACCCAACGGACAGATAAAAAATATTAATCGAAATAATATTCATTTGTTGTTTGTTGACCTTTATCAAGGAGATCGAGTAAACTAAACTAAAAAGAAGACACAATTCTAAATTGATACATATAAAAATAAAACTTAACTTTTTTCAGCTACCATATTAAAAATTGCTTTCCCACCATCTTTCGTAATTTACGTTAACAATTTTCTCAGTTTTATACATGCGTCAATTTTCCTCACAAAACAGAAGATGTCACTTTTTATGTATGCATATTTCACACAACTACGTAATAAATTATTTTGAATTTGGAACAATTTGATTGGATGAAAGTTTACCAATCGGTTATATGAAATAAATTAATAAATAGAATAATATTCACCTGTAGTTGAAGAAGTAATGCACTTTAATTGCGTATTTTTAAATGCGTCTGTAGAAAGAAGCGATCCGAAGACAACTGAGACTGAAGACGGAAATAATACACTTGCTGGAATACACTTTTCAAGGGCTTTCTTTAGCAATATAGCCTGCAGGTGTAATTTACAATTATTGTAAATATGAGCAAGGACACTCACGATCAATGGGAAGCTGGGATATGACCTCAAGTAGATAATAAGTAGGTAATAAGGATAATAAGGTAAATCAATAAAATATTACAAGGAAATTCTGTTCAACCAATTCAATACCTAATTATTGACTGATTTCAACACCAATTTGAAAAGGACCCACATAACTAGCATAATTATTATATGTGCTAGGGTATTTTTAATTGTAATTTTCATGTATTTTGATTTTTCACACAAGTGGGTGCAGTGATGTGCACTGAATACTGCGGGAATTATAATTTTATTAAATTGGTAAATTGTATTTTTTTATTTAAATTCTCAGATATTGATATATATGTAGCATAATTTGATTGTTTTAGTTGAATTCTATGATATTTACACATTAATTTTTTTATATTTATGGGAGAATTAGAATGTTTAATACTGGATGGATGAGCAAACTATAAAGAAATTAATATTATTAGACTGTTCAGTCAATTTTATAATTTCCGATAATTTAAGTAGAATAATACAATTTAATAAAAATAGAACCCGCGCAGTGTCCAGTGCTCACTGCATCTCACTGCACCCACTTTTCCGAGCTCTGTTTATTGTGCACTATAAAATCTTTTAAAATTAGATAGATTATTATTAAAAAAATAATATTCTTTTTGAGATTTTAGATAACTATATGTAAATTTAAATAAATCAATTTTTATTTTTCTATTATGTATGTATACAGAGTGGATTTGAATTAAATGATAATATTTTAGGGGGTGTTAGGTTATAGTAAATATATGCGAAAAAAAATATCAAATATTTTTTTATTAATTAACATTAAAAAATAATTAATAATATTAATTACGTATAGCGACACAATACACACGTTACAATCACTACTGAGTACTTAAGAGAAACAGCTGATTCCAAAATGATGGCCCAAACTCGATTCCAAATATTATTTTAAATATAAATATATATATATATATATATATATATATATATATATATATATATATATATATATATATATATTTTTTTTCAATTATTATTAAGATACCCTACCATCCTATGTATTTAGCAGACACAATACACACGCGATAGTCACTACTGAGTACTACACAGAAACAACTGATTTGAAGCTCGCCCAAACTTGAGTCCAAAAGCACTTAATAATACATTAAGTCCACCCTGTATAATATTTTTGACAAACCTAACTCCCTTAAAATATTCAAATTAACGGATAAAATTCCACCTAATATGTTTGGATTCGAGATTAAAAATAAAAATATCAAACATTAAAAAAAAAACAATTCCATTTTTGTAAATGTACCCAATATGGAACTTTTTATTTATTAAATATTTAACACGATTTCGAGAAAACGTGAGTAATTTACGTAGACTAAAAACAGCCTTCAAGTGTGATAATTTTAAGATGAAAAAAATGACCGTGAATATTATTGTTAAATATACCTGTTAGCATTGCTCTACATTCTAACATATGAGAATCTTATATGGTGCTTCGGGCAAGGTTAATTTATTGACATAAAACTGCACTTTATTATAAATTAATTAAATTAAAATAGTGATGTTAAACAACACAACAAAGCCAACTCAGCACAATATATACGCGGTGTGAATACTAATAAGATAATTGCATTGTTAATGTATGACTTAAATTCTAATTGAAGAAGAACTTATATTCATTATTACACTCAACAACCCAAATATACATCATTCATTTTAACTATGCAATATAACATCAGTTTATAGAGTTAACGTCGGTTTCACAACATTAATTGAAAACCAGCGAAGTTCATCACATATAACGTAAGTAAGCCATCGAATTGTCTTTATAAAAACTTTAAAATTATATTCTACCTTGAATTATCAGTTTGATGAAAAAAATAAAAAAATACTGCTGTAAAACTGTATTCACTGTCAACTGTCTCACAATATTCGATGGTGCTGCCAGTTTATGAAACAGTTTAAAAAATCATTATAATTTTACTTCTAACAAAAAATAATTCCCTTTATATGTTAAACGTTAATAGAGATTACAATTGCCAATAATCATAATCCTTTTTATTTAATTATATTAGACAGATATAGATAGAACGGACTGTCTTTATAGAACAATATTAATTAAGCGCCAATTTGAATAATATTATTTTGTAAGATTTCATTTAAATATTGATTATTTATATTGTTAAATATTAAGGTTGATTATACCATTGTATGGTTAAAATATCATATATAACACTATTGGCTATTTACAAATATTTGTATTAGCTTATACGTAATCTGATAAGGTCTCTGTATAAATAAAGTACAAAAGATATACCAAAAATATTCATTGTATTATAGAGTACATCACCTTAAAAGATGGTAGATGTTTACTACTTGATCGATTTTGTTCTTCTTTTAATTTTGTGTTTCAATTTATTCTTTTTATAAATAAGTATATTATGCTTTCAATGTCGTATAGGTTGGTAAACAAAATAGCTCAATCAATTTTTGTTTTAATACATAACAGTGGGCTTAAAAAATGAATATAATTATAAACTATCTGGTCAGTTTTGTATTTTTGTGTGATGCTTACGAATTTATGAACTGACCTAACCAAATAATTAAAATATCATGTGCAAATACCCAATATTTAGCAATATCTATATATTTTTATTTGAAGTAGAAATAATACGAATGAATATGTGAATTTAATACAAATAAAATTTAATAAAAGCACTCTGTGATCGGACGAAGAAAATTCTTTTACATATTATTTAAAATGGGTTTGAGTCTTGGATAAATTAAAAGAAAAAGTATCATTTTTTTGGTTTATTTAATTTTAAAAAAAGGTAGTAAAAGTGTGATTGTTCATGATACTCGTTTTATTATTTACAACTAATAAGTGTGATGGATATATGATACATATATTACAAAATATGCAGACTTATGAAAGGTAAGCGACAACACCGCAAGCCACGGGATCTCCTGAAGATCCATCAGTGGCACTTTCTTCAGTTCCAGCCCTTCCCAAGTCATCTTCATTGGTAGAAATGGCCAAACTCCTGCCGACAATAGTCCTGGGTCCGCTCAAAGAGATGAGGTGGTCCACCAGCTTCACCTTGGCCACTCCATCATCTCCAGCCCTGATATTCCCCAAGTCTCCGAGATGCCTGATGGGATCCCTTGGTCCTCCATGGCGATGCTGCAATACAGAATGGCGCCAGTGATTAATCCGATATTGAATGGCAGTTGCAAAGTGTAACTTAATATTCTCACGAAGAGTAAGAGTACCTAGTACTAGATCTGGTCAACTTCCTGGCCTTGAGCTTGACTCTTCGTTAAGTATCTAATGAGGCATTGCATATTATTATCATGTCAGCTTAAAGCCTCTTCACTATGCTAATCGAGTTACCATAATTACCACACTTTACTCCCTGTTTGCCAACATTATTATTAGCTACATCGAGCTTTTTGCATAATGTTTACAACATTATTAACAAACATTTCTTTTTGATACAGAAATAATAAGCCCGTATCAAATTAATTATTGGAATTATTGAACTAGCGATTGAAGATTCATATGAGTTTGTCAATAGTCGTAATTGGTTCGAATACTGCCTGAATTTAAAAAAAATTCAACGATTTTCTGGATTCAGGTATAATAATATTATCAGACAGAGCCGCCCTGTCGGTAACCTTTGTAGCTGTAATGTAATCACCAAAGGTGTTTGACAGCTAATAAATCCACACAAATGAATACAAATAACAAGATCTAGTAAAAAATAAAAAACGTATACATATGACAATAAAGTCTCTTTTTCTTGGTCTCAGGTGGTCTCATATGAACAAATCATGCTTTGAATAAATTATGGGTAATAAAAATTATAAATAAAAATTATGGGTAATTGAATATTTTGCTTATTTGTCGTTAAAATATCAAAATAAAATTGATGTAACTTTGATTTAAGTGATACCACCGATGTATTAGCAGGCCAAATGTATAAATATTAAGATTGTGGGCCAAGTAGACGAGTCAATTCATTTGAATTCTCGATAAAGGTGTACATCGCTCTTCATTACTATTGTTTAAACACTGTTAAATCACCTACAGTGTCTCAATCAAACTGATCTGCTTGGTCCACGATCTTGATATTTATACATCCAGTTATATGGCCTGTTAATAAATCGGTGGTATCACTCAAATCAAAGTTACATGTATTTTATTTCGATATTTAAAATGAGCAAAATATTCGAATACCCTAATTTTTATGTAGAATAATATCAATAGACAACAAACCATGAATTGTTCATATGGGATCACTTGAAACCAAGGTAAAGATACTTTATTGTCCCTATTGTATAATCCATAGCCCATTAAAGATATTGTTTTATAATATTTCTATGAGGAATTAAACCAATTTTAAGCACAATGAAATTTATCAGCATTTTTTTAAACCATCCCGATGCAATTAAATGAATCTATTATTATAGCAGTTTATCGATTCTTTGGTATGCATAGTTGATTTGTGTTAAATGAATAATTTGTCACGTGCATTTTTACGTCTATTTGTTTCCTTTACAAGATTTAATTGATATTTAATAAATGTATTCCAATTATCTAGTATCGATCTGTAAATGTCCTTGTGTGCATTTGGTTGCGTGATGATAATTTTATTTTAATGAAGTGGTTGTTTAATTACTATTGTCAGCAGATTACACATTATGAAAGTGGCACGCGTGTAATTGCGCATTATTATTTTGTAGCTAATATTATTACGTGAAAACTCAGTTACTCAGCCTTACCTAACTAAGGAAAATTATTTTGGTAAAACAATCCATTCTTTATGTTTATTATTGATTTTACTATCAAAAAAACCAGGATAGATAAACCAAAATACTTAACCAGCCTCCTGCTCTTCGAAATAAACTAATATGTGTATGAACCCAATAAAAAATATTTCTTAGACACTATTTTATGATGAAGGGTAGGATTTCAATCATTTGAAAATATTTTAAGGTGAGGTCGGGTATCGCAAAAATATTTTTACTTTACCATAATTAAGAATATAAAATTAATTGAATGATTACACAGTTTGAGTGTCCTGATATAGAGACTGTAGTTAACTGGTGACCTAGACTATGAAATTATAAAATTTTATTTGTATCTCTCCTTAAAACATTCCCATTGAATAAAAATCTTATGTAGGGGTAAAAACATGGTATTTCTACAATTGTGCATTAATAAATATATCTGTAAAAGTACACAGTCTGGGTGTTTTAAAAGCAACTATAATTAATTGATGACCTTTAAGTGTGAAATTAAAATATTTTATTTGTATCCCTCCTTAAAATATTCCCATTGATTATACATCTTATGTAGGGGTAAAAACATGGTATTTCTACAATCGTGGATTAATAAAACTACATATATGTAAAATTACATAGTTTGAGTGTTCTAAAAGCAACTATAAATAATTGGTGACCTTTAAGTGTGAAATTATAATATTTTATTTATATCCCTCCTTAAAATATTCCCATTGATTATAAATCTTATGTAGGGGTAAAACCATGGTTTTTCAAGCATCGTGGATTAATAAAGCCATCTATAAAATTACTATAAATAGTACACGATGATGGAAAAATTATTATTAACTATGAAGTGATAATATTCTATATACAGATTCAATGAATGATTGTTAATACAATACCAAGTATGGGTTGAAATGTATTCCGATTGACTTGCATCCCTGCCTGAGATCACCCTTGATATTGACATGGAGTCCATGAAGACCAGCAGTGAGTCCAGTAATGTTACCCTGGATAGCCACAGGACCTCCTGGAGACCACTGGCTCAGAACCAGCTCACCCCCGATCCCCTCATTCTCACCACTCATCACTACAATGGCCTGAAGGGGTGCTCTGTCAGTATCCTGGAACACACAAACATGGATTCATCTAAACATCGCCTAATAGTGATGATTCGTGTATTATTTGTGGGGTCATCCAATCAACCTCGACCTGAGGTGTGTAATATATAGGAAGTGGTGTAAGAATCGATCATCGACATAATGATAATACAATATGACACAACAACAAAAAGCATAAATAAGTACGTGTAATTTAGAGGTAGAAGACGTGTCTGTCTAATTGTGATCATCACACGGGTCAAGGCCTCACTATTTTTATAATATTTTATTACTCATTATTACTCTCACATGTGATTTTTTAATTCAACGTACAACTAATAAAAATATTGGCATGATTTAATTGTAAGCTCACATAAGTGATAAATTTAATTGCTGCTTTTGCTTCTGTTTAATTTCATTTTTAAACATTTCTTATTATTTCTAACCTAATGCTCGGGGGATTAAGTGCGTGTCTAAGAATGCTGTGTAAAAATCATGGGTTCAAATCTCACAAATGGGGAAATCGGGAATAATATAAATAAAATACTGATTGATATTCTTGATCCAGGTTTACTCTGATTTCCTGGATTGTATCGTAAATATTGAGGCGATTATTAAGTCGGGCAGAGCCGATTTAAATAACACGTTGTAGTGTTTAAAACCAAAATTTGTAAAAAATCTTCTAAAAAGCCCCTCGGCATATATATGCTTAAATAAATAAAATTATGACTAACTATTTTTATTCAAAATATGTATTTTTTATTATTGCTTAATGGCAAATTTTCCACACTATTCATTTTAAGTAAAAAATATTTAAAATATATAAATTCAGGAATGTTGATTTTTTAAATAATATTTTAAAGGATTCATATTTTGACAGAATAATTCATAATTATTATTAAACTACAGATAAATTTAACGATAACATATATATGGAAGAAATTAAAAAATGAATAGTGAATTTTCCACAATTAATTTTGCCTACATGCTTCAATTATTTAATAAAATGAGTACTAACAAAAAATGCAGGCTCCATGAAAACTTCGTAAAGGTTGCTCTGATAATCGGGAATGGGAGGAAGCGACCTCACGAGCAGATTCCTCCCGAATCCTGGGATCACATCTATAGTTCTCGGGATTGAAGCTTCTGTGGCTGAGACTAGGACTGATGTCAATATCAAAATGTAGAAAGACATGATTGTTACTAGTTAACCAGGTACGTCTGATATGTGTAAGGGTTCGCAGCAGACTGAAGGAAGGAAAATCGGATGCTGTCTACTATCTTAAGGTATCCTTCATAAAGACACGCCATACCATACTACTTCACACGTACGTACATTCTCAAATATTCAACTATCCATTTTAATAATAAGGGAAAATAATCATTCATCATGTTTCAACAGATCAGCTCTGCTTAAATTGAATAATCGTGTCACTATTTGTTTATTTGCTAACCATAAAATCTGAGTAAGCTTTCAGATGATCAATGGAGGTGTTCAGTAAAAAAAACTTCCAAATCCAACTTTGATTTTTTCCCCGTAAATTCATCTAATTGTCCTGAATTTTGATTTTATAGAAAGATGATTCCGAAGAAGATGAACCAAAAAAGACACTTTTTTTTACTTTTAGTCGATATTACTCGAACTGGACTTGAGAGCTCATTACACGATTATCACGATTACAAAATATCTGAAATTAAGCTATTTTTATTATAAATTGGTAAAATTGAGTGATATAAACAAAGACTGGGAACTAATTTCTTTTATTTTATTTTATTCAAATATCTTTTTGTTATTTTTTACTGATTTGTACATTTTTTTAATACATACTACTTTTTTTTAATTGATAGTAAAATCATAATTTACACGGGTCATAATTCAGAGAGTGACTTTGATAAATCGCCACATTTCTAATAAAAATTAAGATAAAAATCAAACAATATATAAAAAGTCATGTATGTACACAATATAAAAACTTTTGATATAACTAAAAATGTAATACGTCTGAAAGTTCAATAACACCTATTATTTTATATAATTGTGTATATTTTTATAAATAATTTCTTAAACACGTAAAATGCCGGATATTTTCACTTTATGAATTTTAATATACAGTTGAATATTTTATGAAATTCTCATGATTAATATGTCGATATTAATAACTAAATACTAAACGCCATCCTTGACTGATGAACTCGAGTCACGATTTCTCTCTATTCGATGACTAATTCGAGTTTAAAAAAAACATATATTCGCATTAGACACTGCATTTTTTAGTTAAATAATTCATTATAATTAATTTCTATATATATATTTGTTGATGGGAAAATGAAGATAAAGACTTATAGACAGGTTTTGTAGTTAACATCCGTTGACATTTCCTACCTGTTCGCCGGAAACCCATGACATCTTCATCTGATCGTCACAATTTTAGTCTGTAACCCTTCAATTTATAGATTTATTAATATAAAAATGTATATTTAAAAGCTTCAAAAACATTTTAATTATAAAATCTATAAATAATATAATAAATCTAATAGAAAGGCATTGGATTTTATCATACATTTTTATATTTTTCACAAATAAATATATGATTACGCAACATAATCATACAGGTAAATAAACTCCAATGCAATCATGCAAAACAACTGAATAAATTATATATTTATAAATGCAGGAGGATATCACTTATTTGTAATATAAAAAAAAGGTTTCATCATTTTGATTGAAATGTATTAGAAGACCGAAGGTAGAACCCAATCATCTTCATCCTATATTTATAGGCCATTTCTTTGAAATTGATCCGTATAAATTAAAATATAAACCCTATAATATTAATTCATTTAAAATTTAATTAGAAACCTGGATGATTTTCGCTCATTTTTAAAAATGTGTTTCAAATTAAAATTCGAACAATATTTTTTTATCAATTCAACGTTGACCAGCGCAATTAATGAAATGTATATTTTTTGTTAAATTTGAATAAAAATAATTGGAATTTTCGATTGAATAAAAGCAAAGGTTCGAATTTCGTTGAGTATTGATTTTTTAGCATATTAGCTCAGAGGATATGGCTACAAATACAGGGGTTATGAGTTCAAATTCCGCCCAAATAAAAAAAATCTATATCTCTGATGATGACTGGGAATCTCGACCCAGGTTTACTCTGATTTCTTGGAATGTAAGATAAATACTGGGGCGATTAATAAGCCGCTCTGTTAGTGACCTATGTAAAGATTGGAATTCCTAGGCGTACGTCGCCGTTAACGTACACCGTAAAGACGGTAATAGAGTTGCTTTGCTGTACTTTTGATGGGTTTTTTGTTAAATTAGTGCCTCGGCCGAGGCTCAGCCGAGGCATTAGCTAACAAAAAACCGATCATAAGTGTAGTTAAGTAATTCTACTATCGTATTTTCGGTGTACGTTTACGGTGACTTATGCCTGGGAATCCATTACTTAACTAGTAATAGTTAAGACAATGAATTAACTCGTTGTTGTGTCTAAAAAAACATAATTTGTTAAAAAAAATCTCATGATAAAACCTTGTATTGATTTCAATCAACTTTGCAGGTAATTTATTGATTTTTAGACTCCAAAATACCTATAATTATCTAACGTGTGTGTATGTTATATGTACAGTTCCCCTCAACCATCAGCTTTACCATATGGAAGAATATTATTTTATATAATTATTTTATTACAATACATACTTATGTAAAATCTCGAAACGGATATTTTAATGATAACAATATTCAATTAATTTCAAAATAATGTAAGAGATATTTAATAATGCATTACAAATAACAATTCTCAAAAAACAGTATTTATTGGGAGACTCGCTTTGTATATATTGTGATGAGTGTTGTCATCATTTGAAAACCGTATTAAATTATTTTTTCTATAATTTACAATGAAAATTCAAACATCTTCTAAATGAAAAAATAAACAAATTATTACCCTCCTATTAAAAAAACATTAACAAAATGAAAATTTCAATTAAAATTGCCCTAGTTTATTATAGTTGCACTATTTAAATTAATGTGTGTAACGATTATTAAGCCCCTGTTTGTATGTAACCTCCTTTATATCCAGGATGTTAAAATTGTCGTCTCGATAGTTATATTATACATTAGTGACCTAAAATATGCATATAATGTAGTAAAGCGTGTGGAAAGGAGCGTATAGAGGTGTTCAAGTTGGCGCCACTTTACCTGCAGGTTTCTAAATTAAACTGTAGTCTCGCCATGCTACAAATAGCTGCCATATCTAAGCCTTTACAGAACCTGAACTAACCACAAGTCAACCATCCATCGGCGATAAATTAGACGGGGATTAATTATTGTTCCTTTGACGCCAGTAACGACGCCACGCCACACGAACGCACCTTACAATACAATTAATGTATACTTCATTTGGTTCATTACATCGGAGAAACCTTAAAAATATAAGCTTATTCTTAGACAATGGGCGAAAGGGCAAGTGGATGATAGTGTTATGTAAAATTAAACAGGTAATCTTTTCTATTACATATATTCAGAACATTAAATACAAACTCTACTACTTTGAGACATTTCACGTAGCGATCATTTGAAAACGCTAGTTATTCAGATAATCCTATATAATATATAGGTGCTTTCGAAATATTTTATGTAAATTTATTGTAAATTTATGTGAAATTTTTATGTATTAATAATAAATACCTACACTTTTTGTAATATAATTAAAAATAATTCAGTTCATTTTCCACTTTAGGAATAGAAGAAATTTTTCTCTAAAGTCTACATACTAATTACTACATAATATGAAGAAATAACGACAGAATTCTCTCTAATAAATTGTAGTGATGTTCGATACAGCAATAAAATATTTGCAAGTCATACATCTGGATGTATAAATTTCAAGATGGCGGACCAAGTAGACGAGTCTGAATGAGCCAACACTAATTCTTAAATCCATCTGAATTCTCGATGGAGGTTGTTTAAACACTGTTAATCATCTTTATTACAGTGTTTCCTCAGTCAAACTCAGCTGCTTGGTCCGCCATCTTAATATTTATACATCCAGTTGTATGGCCTGTCAATATATCGGTGGTATCGTGTTGATTCGATTCAAGATCATATACACAAAATAAATAGTTCATATGCATTTCCATGTATTTATCTCTTTGTCTCAACCATAGATATTGCATGAGAGCTAAATGCGTGGTTAGTTCAAGTGGATCAAGTAGCCAAAAACATGAGTTACCTGGCAAACATTGTACTGTAAACATCTCTCTTCATATCTTCAGTTATATTTCACAGTAAAATGGTTAAATGCATTGTTACTACATGTCATATGGACTCAAACATACACTCAAATACATCTAGGCTCAGTTTTTACCAGAGACTACTTATTTAACATTTTTAAAATATTATTACGTTTTAATCGTCAAAATATTGTCACAGCCACTCTCAAGGGTCACTAGAAATGTGTTGAGTGAGGGAGACACTCTTATGAAGAGTGCAACAATACGTGTTTACACAAAATTATTACGAATTATTTATGTGCAATGCGATATCTAATGTTTATATCTATGGTATCAACGTTTATGTACATCTTGAATTAAATAAAAAACTTAGATTTTATGTTGGATCACAGAGAACATAAGATTTTTGAATCCATGCACTTATTTATTTTTAATATAACCATACGCATGAAGCCTTCCTTGCTCGATAAATGAATATAAAATAAAGTATATTTAGAGTGATATCCCATAAATATGGAAACGTGTATGATGCTATATCCTGTTTTATATAAAGATATATAATTGGATGAGGAGGACTCGTGTTCAGAAATCAATCTGTCGCAAGAGGCGTGTTCAAAATCATCGTAATAGCCACACTGACCACTATAATGATCATCATCCAGGTCTCTAATAAAACCAACCACATCGATGACTCAAATAATAACCAGCGTTTATAACTTGTCGCCTACGATATTTACAATGTTGCCTTCAAAATTCATTAAAGATATTATACTTTTGTATTCCAGAAGAGTTACATTCCTAATAAGCTAATATTATATTCTGTGCCGATTTTCCAGTTAATGTATGTCACCTGTGTGGTTTATTTTATTTATCGGTTTACCAGTGTCAATAAAGTTATTTATAAAGTGTAATGCATCATGTTAGGACTACTTTCTTCACCGATGTTCTCTATCGATTATTTATTGCTGTAATTCTACTGGATTTTATTAATTTATTTATCTAATATATAAATAGATATATATATATATATATATATATATATATATATATATATATATATATATATATATATATATATATATATATATGTTAGATAAATTAATAATTATAAATTAATAAAATCCACAATCACAATCATAATAGTAAAATATCAACCATCATCGCCTTGCCATTACAGGAAAAACAGTTCGGCAATGATGGACATTTGTTAGTATTATAGAAAAAAGGTGAAAAAATGGAGAAACAGAAATATATAAGTAATACAACCATATATAATAAATATTGTAAAAAATATAAAGAACTTTTTACATTAATGTTTACAACAGTTTGGGATCAATGTTAGCCTATTTCACTTTTTGTTGAACTGATATATTTGGCAAAATGGCGTTGAAATGAAAGTTACAAATTAAATAGAGATATTATGGCACATGCCTATCAGGTTACTGTTGAAATTCATATAATATTATAAAATATGATATATTTAGATAGATATCTTAAAAAACGAATGGAATTGGTTCAATTTGATCCCAATCTAGTGGAATTGGCTACATTTGAAAATTAATTTATTTGGAACAGGTTGATGTTGAAAATTGAACATCAAATAAATAGTAAGGGCCGGATTTTCAAATAATAGTAATAATAATAATATGTTTGAAAATTAAAAAACCGTAAAATAAAACCTCACGATCTGATTGGTCGGATTTAGATAAGAGTATGTTTGATACTAAAATATTTTGGAATAGGATACTTTGATTTTAACGCTGATGATTTCACTAAAACTTAATGAATTATAAAAATGTTGACTATCATATTGAACTCATTGTACCCAGTCCTTTAAATCTCTATACTTAGCTTTCTACTACTTTACTAATTATCTTCAAAATCTGAGTAAATGTAAAATAATCAGTCAACAATGATAGAATTCATTACACATTACAATATGTAGTCACGATGATGCGTAGAGAAAAATAATATAGAATTACGTCAACTCATAATGACATCATCGAATCGTGATTCTATTAAATAAATAATGGCACCATATATTCATTGAGCTTGATAAAAATGTATAGTTTTTTAGAGGATCTCACAATAGTCGTGTGCACAGATGAATAACAAACTCGCGTGTTTCTTAAGCAATAAAGCATTGGCGGATGACAGAACTGTCTCTATTCATTGTTTATTTATTTTGAGGACAAAAACTATCGAAGGTTTTCCTTCTGTGTGTATTTTCATTGACGTTCGTCACATTCGCTGCTTCAAAGAGGCAATTAATTTCAAGGACTGACAACTGTATAATTCTGATAGCAACACACGCCAATTAATTGCAAAAAACCACAATGAGCATTTCCAATATTATATTCTAAGCTCCTCAATTTTACTGAATGCTCATACAAAAAAGCTTTAATGGAAAGAAGTATAGATATATGTACAATAATAATGATATCTAGATATTCTAGAAGATTGCTAACTACATATAAGTAGGAACGCTTTTCCTATAATTTTTCAGATTTTCTATGAAATAATAATGAGTTTTCCTTGCCTATTATAAAAAGTGTTGTCCCTACTCCATATTTAGTTAAAATGTGAATATAATACCTATTATTTTGATAAGCGATTACCATCAATTATGTTTGAAACCAAATTTCCGAAAAAAAAAAACAAAAAAATTTAATATTAACCGTGAAAGACTCATAGTAGAACTGACTTTGAACTTCTTTACTGACTACTACAATCATGTTTTAATACAAACATGGCTGTGGAGCTTTTTAGTTGCAAGATTTCTAATATTTATTGAAAAATTTTAATAATAAATAACAGTTTTCACGTTTTTATTGCACCTTATAAATAAATGCTATTTTAAATCAATTAATTAATTGTTTTAGATAATTTATTTAATGAATATATGTATGTGAAAATATTTTTAACACTAACAAAGTGGCAGCACTGAAGCGCGGGAATAACTGTCAATATACATTTGACATTTATGTACGTTCGTTGGAAGGAAGTCTTTTAATTCATAAAAACGTAAGAAACTGTCTCTCAATCGTCAGACACAATAAAATTTATACAATTTTATAGTATACGTAATTTTTCTTGTTCAGGATAATGCAGTTTGATGCGAATTTACTTCCGGACCTCCTTCCCCTTTACTATAATAAATGTTTTCCAACAAATGTATTTTGTCGATGGATTTCTGCTGGATGCTCTCCTCTACCTCTTTCTCACAGAGAATTATCTTTTACCTTGGCTGAAGATGTCTATATTAGATATTTGACAATAAACAATCAAAAAGAATTACAAACAATGTTTCAGAAGAAATGTCCCTATAAAATTGATATCGGCGGTGTATATCAAACTAAGTGAGATTATACTGAAATCATTGATTACTGTAGATATATAGAAATAATAAAAATAATATTTTACAATTTTAGACCTTCCATGAGTAAAAACGCAAACAATGTAATATCTAGAGAATTAGTGTTTGATATTGATATGACTGATTATGATGAGATAAGATCCTGCTGCCAAGGTGCTAGTGTATGTGAAAAATGTTGGAAATTCATGATAATCGCTTGTCAAGTTTTGGATGCCGCATTGAAGGGTTAATACATATTTTATTCAAATTTAATTCCCATGTATTGACACTAAAGCTTATTATACATTTTTAGAGGATTTTGGTTTTACTAGTGTCCTTTGGGTATTTTCTGGGCGTAGAGGTGTACATTGTTGGGTATCGAGTATAGAAGCTAAAAATTTAAGTAGTTCAGGACGGGGAGCCGTTGCTGATTATCTTGCACTTCTTACTGGTGGAGAATCGCAAGGCAAAAAAGTTCATATCAACACTGATTCTATTCATTCAAGCATCAAGTGAGTGTTACATTATTATCGAATTATTTAACTGTATATTGATTTCATTGATTATTTTAGACGAGCTCTTAAAATTGTGTCATCCCACTTTGATGATATATTAGCAGATCAACAATTCATTTCTACCAGTGAAGGCTTGGCAAATTTCGTAAAAATGATACCGGACGACACATTATCTTCACAGGTTCTCAAGAATCTTCAAAATCTAGCCCCAGATTCTTGTTTAAGATGGAAAACATTTCTACAAATATACAGATCATATCGAAATGAGGTATTTCATAAAATATATTACTTGTTATACTATACAAAATATATAACATATTGTGTAATTCCACGGACAAGTGCAGGGTGTTGCCAAATTTGTACATTTAATAATTATTTCAGCATAATACCGGCCGAAAGCTAAAGCATTTAGTTGAAGAGATCCAATTGCAGTGGTGCTATCCTCGGTTAGATATAAACGTAACAAAAGGGACCAATCATTTATTGAAAGCGCCGTTTAGTATTCATCCCAAAACAGGGAAAGTTTGCATCACTTTTAAAGCATCACAAGTCGAGTCGTTTGACCTTGATGCTGTACCAAATTTAGCTGAACTATTGGATGACCAAATTGGCAGTCACGAAAAAGCAAAAGCTCGGATGCAAGAAGCAGTGAAATGTTTTCAAGATCATGTGTTTGCCTTAGAGAAGGAAGAAGCCAAAAGAAAACGTGCCGCAGGTACAATGATTATTTAAATAATATCAGATATACTATTCATAATATTAAATTGTATATATTTATTTCAGCTGAAGAATCCATGGATTTCTAAAATATCTTATAATGTGTACAAATCTCATCTTGAATAAATTATTTAAATACATATTTACACATAATTTTATTTTCATTTCCACACAATATTTTATTTTATTAAGTGAAAATAAATCATATCCATGTAATTGAGTAAATATCATATGTTATTCTGCATATGAATCCATACAAATACTGCAAGTGTCTGTTATCCTTTAATTGGATTTAGTTTCAAAACATCTATGCTAAAATAACCTCAGTCACAAAGAACACCTCCATCATGAATTGCCATAAATATTGTATGTATTAATCAAATACAAAATTTTAATATAATGGGAAATTGGAAATAACTGTAAACTAAAAAAGAAATTCAGGGAATGATTACATAATCTTTCATGTTACATAAAAATATGCTTCATATAATTATTATAACATTAAAAACCAAGGAAAATTCCAATTCCCATTGTATGTTTAAGTGATAGTATTCATGTATAATTCATATTTTATTGGTCTACAGTTCAGGGTTTGTGTTTGGTAATAATATTTTCAAGCACTAAACAAGAAGAATTATGCGGGATGATCAACGGTCGTGCAATATATCTCCAACTTGGAGAACAAGGCACCATTTCACATTCAAACGTGAGTAATTTTAAATAAATTCTATTTACATAAGTGTCACCTTTTAAAAAAAATCAATAATTGCAGATCACTCGAAATTATCCATATCATTGTTCAGTGGAATTGATCACCTGTCCATCGTGTTCAATACAAATCAACATAAATCATTTAGAAATACCGAATATGTGCACAGAATATAAACCAGGTTAGCAACAGTTAATAATATGATTCAAAATACTATGTTAATGGTAGGTAAATTACAACAAATTTCAGCAAATGACACGGATGATGAATGTCCATGCGGTGCTCTGAATATATGGGAGCCATCGAGTTTGCCAAAGCCAAAACATTTTTGCAAAATGCCATCAATCACATTATTCAGAAGCACTACTAGAACAGTCAGTGTGTCCTTCAATTTAATAGGCAGAAATTGGACAGGGGCTTTTCAAATATCATACATGGCTCAGAGTGAGAAACACATTTTATTAAATCTAATATAATATTATTTGACTATAACAATATTTAAAACTACAGGAAATCAAAATTTAATTAGAGGATCAATTGGGTCAAAGGGCGTATTCAAGTCACCTCATTTTCCGTCATTTTATCCCAGAGATTTTGGAATGGAGCATGTATTGTCATGTGAAGAAACCAATTGCTCAATAAGTATTATCTTCAAAGACTTTTTAATATCCCCATCTTCGATAATTGAGGTATTATTAATATCCAATAACATGTTAATAAAATTGTTAACAATTTTGCTTTTTCCACAGTTTTACGATTGGGACGGCAAGCCATTACAACTATATTCAGGATTAATAGCCAGACCTCAACAGATAATTTCAAGTGGACCGACATTAACAGTAAGATTTTTTGGAAATGGTGGCACATCTTTAGGATACAAAGCCCAATATGAATTCTTTAACAATACTTATGATAATATTACAAAACCTTATTTAGGTATTATAGCAGAGCTTATTTTTTTTTTACTTAAATAATTAAATACTTATAATATTTTAGAATGTGGTGGTGAAATTGATAATATTGGTGGTAGTATTTATATCAAAGATACTGAAATTGGCTTATATGATTGCACATGGATTATACAACCATACCCATCAATATCTCATTTCAAAACTCACATTTATTTAAGAATTCTCAATTTCACAGCTGATGGTAAGTCTATTTTACATAATTATATTACCCACTGTACATATATATAATAAATAAACATTTTAGGTGTGTTGACAATTCGTTCCGGCACCACATCGGAAGGTAGAATTATCGAAGAATCTGTAAATTCTAACAACATCTCCAGTGAACATATAATCTCTATATCTAAAGGATTTTATATCTCCTTCAAGGGAGAATTTCAAAAGTATTCAAATATATTGATGGCTTACTCTGCATTCTCATATGTTGGTAAGTATATAATACTAAATATTATAAAATAGACAATGTTACAGTTTTTTTTTAATAATTTAGATTGTCTTCCTGGGGCGGATGTACTTTGTGAAAACAAACGCTGTATAGCAAACACATTGATATGTGATTCAGTCGATAATTGTGGAGATAATAGTGATGAAGATAGTAAATGCCAAGGTAATACATTTATTAATCGTAACTCTTTTGAATTTTACTTCAATTATTACATATTTAGGGAACTCCAGAGATATTCCGATACAATACTGGTGGCCTTTGCGTAACAACAATAATCAGAGGGGCACAGCTGCTGGAGGAGCTCTCTTAGCTTTAGGTGCAGCTTTAACTGGAATAGCAATGATTTTAGCAGGGGCTCTTTGTCGAGTCGCTGCTCGTGTTCGATCATCTCCATCACATATGCAACTTCATAACGACCACACTCGTACAATTGCACACTTACTAAGTATGGAAAACATTAAAAAATCCTTAATTTCAATTACATCAAACTCATTTCGTATTACATTTTAAGGTATCGGTGAGTTAGAAGAACGAGACGAACCACCGATGTATGAACCTCCTCCAGAATACAATCAAGTCGTAAAACCAATAAAAACCAAAAGGAAACGTTCCACCCAAAGGTTCATATCATTCCGATATATGCACAATTCAAAATAATTATACTTACAAATTTATTTCTATTAAAGGCTTTTACCAAGAGATTTATCATCTCATCAAGATTCCTTACAAAATGGGGAATTACCAAGTGGTTCAGTGGTAATTTCAACATAATTTTTATTAAACCATCTACAAACAAGAAAATGTAACAAATTTAAATTACAGTCGCTCGAAATCAAAACTAAGCAAGAACCTTCGGCAATGCAACAAGTAAAAGACATATTCAATGGTACAATAATGAGAAGAAATTTATCGGAAAACTCCCCTCCGCTATCACTAGAAACTACGGGTTATAATGAAGATTTAGGACTGTCTCTTTCCCTTTCAGTATCACCGATGAGAGGTGAATTAATGGTGAATTGTTTAAAAATAAAAGTTATTTCTTTTTTATTAAATTGCAGGGAATAATATTATTGACAACAGAAAGGCGTCTTCCGAGGGTAACTCCTTGGACGAGATGCCAACAAATACCAGCCCAGTGTCTTTTGACACATTGAGATCAAGTCAAGAAAAAATATTAAATATCATACCACCATTATTCAAATGCCATTCTCAGGATAATATGTTATGGAGTCATCCCAAATCCAGTCTCACACAGAGCACATCATGCCGAAACTTTTATATACGATCGGGAGCAGAATCTACTAGTGATAATCATATAATAAATATGCAAATAAATCAATCAACAGTCGAGCCTCAATCAATGTCAACTGAAAATATATCTTTGTAGTTTGGACACAAGAATTTGTTATTTTTAAATATATTATATCATATAGAAAATTGACTAACTAATAGAATGTCACCAAATGCTAACTGTTTAGTAAGTAGTTCAAAATATCCTCTTACCGTTGCTCTATGTAGGTTTTCTGACAAACAAGTGGCTTTTTTTCTTGTATTTGTAGAGTTTATAGTTTTGCAGTGTGACGAATCACATTGCCTTCAGTGACTCGACTCGCTCTAACCATGTGTAAAAATTTTAATTTGCTCTACAAACATAAGAAACAAGGAGTATGTATGCATCTCGAGCGTATTCAGTTATTTCGACTAATAATCCTGTAAAAACCCTCGTCTTTATCATTGCAAATGTGAGATGTAACTTAACTACTACTTAATTAAAAGTTTAATTGATAAACTTTTTGTGATATTTTAATTGTTATTGTATTATAAAATAAAATTGATTTTCTTTACATAGATTTTTTTATTTCGTCAAGAGTATATAATTATAAATCTAAACATAAAAATTGTCATTTATTGATTGAAATAAATGGTCTTACAGCACCACAATTACAGATTTATAATCTCAAATATTTTCATGGCAATGGTAGATAAATTTGGTATCAACATTTAAGTGCTAAGCATTACAATCATTTATAAAGGCTTCAGAATTGTGCTCGTGATTTTTTTTTTAAATATACATAATAACAGTCTTAAACACATAGGAGAGTACAAACATATTTATATATGTAAATCTAAGTATGCGGAATAAACAAAAAATGCTATATGGCACATTTTATATAAAAATACAACTTAGACACAGTATAATATGGTTTCTCATATTATTTGGTACGACATTTAATACTTGTTCAAAAAATAATTGATTAAATTAAACATTCAATAGTATGAAAAATTTAAAATTAGACAGCGGGCGAGTGATCCATAGCGTTTTTCAAAAGTCCTGAACCCATCCTGTAAAAATATAAAGATATTTAGAAATTTGTAATATAATAATGAAAAAAACTATTTAAAAATACACACTTGCTGATAATGTGCTTGTAAATACTGTAAGGCAAGATGGTGAATGTGATAGTTCTATCTGCTTGTTCGATTATCTTTCTGATCTCTTTGTCTTTCATCCCGACTACGTTTTGTCCGTTAACTTCAACCAACTGATGATCGATTAACAGTCCGTTACGAGCGGCAGAAGAATCTTTCACAAGGCCAGTAATTTTTCCATCCTTAAAGTGGAAGCCGACTTGCCCTACAGAATCTTTATGAAGAGTCAATGTCCGCTCAAAAGGTCTGTGGAAATATAATTTCAATTATAAACATATCAATCTAATTTTTTATTGATATTAAATTGAAACAGCGATACAAATTGTTTCAGTAGGCCTCAAATTATCATGTCTTTCCTCATGAACTGTAAGAACTTAGGTGAAAATTTAAGATACACGTAATTAAATAAGTACTCTTTTTAAATTACCTGTCTCGTACAGCTAGCTTGATACCATTTACGGGTGCTTGTTTGAATAATTTGTGACCGTGATCATTAGACATTCCAGCTGTAGCTTGTCCGTTGATTTCTAATATTTGATCCCCGAATCGTAATCCGGCTAATGCAGCCGGACTGTTTTTCATTACAAGGCAAACAAATAAACCATTATCGATTGCTTTTAAACGCAGTCCAACCTTTCCTTCGGCATCTTTGCATAAAATCAATTGCCGAATTCCTTGAGTAACAAATGATTTTTGCAAAGCCACTGAATTGCCCGATAATGGAGCGACCATTCCTGCAGTCATGCATGATCTAGATTCACCCTGAAAATATTTACATATAAATATCATACTTTCATATTTATTTTATATATGTGTTTACCGGAGCAACAGCTGATGAAGCCATTATTTGAGAGTATTCAGGCATATTAATGGCAATCACGTCAGAAGATAATTCGAGGCCCATGAAATCAGCGAGAGCTGGATACAAAGTTCCTATGGCCATTGGTTGTTGACTAAGTGCTTCAGAAACTACAGCCGCCCCCACTTGAGCCTGAACCATATGGTCCACCTTCATGTCTTCCAAAGATGGATAAAGAGACATTTTTCAATCACAATCAGATCCTAAAATAAAAATAGATTCAATTAAATGATTTTACAATCTCGATTGTATTGATTTATTTGCGAATGCGTATTGTTTTCATTATCTATTATCAAATGAACGCAACATAGTGTAGAAATGAGTCACAAGAAGCTGAAGTAATAATGATAACGGAATGAAAGTCGACGACTAAACCTTCCTAATATATTATGACGTCATTATTTCATCTAGACCAAAATAAGATAAGACAAAGAAATGTCTTTAAAAAATGAATTGTTTTTTAAAATATACATGAAAATAACAGATAACACTAATAAACATTTTTATTTATCGATAAATAATGTTCGATCGATCTGGAATAAATACAATGTTTATATTTCAAATAAAAATAGACCAAGGGATATAGGACTTCATTCGACCGTAGAATCGGACAATTCTAGTCAAATATAAAAAGGTCAGTATAGTAATCAAATACGGTTGAATAAATGCGATTATAAATTACCAGAAAATAATACAAAAACGATATTTCACCACTCTTGTCAGTGCGCGACTAATCACAAAAATGTTTGTAGCTGTGCGTCTTTCATGGAACATTTATACATGCAATAACACTGAAAAATATAAAAATAATCTTTTTAATTACCTGCATTATACTAATTTATCAATCAGCTATCATATAGCTAGCTTTAAAATTAAATAATTTCCATTTATATTGTGAAATATGTAATGTATTTTTCTTTTTGGAGTAAAAAAAATTGGAATTATCTATAAAAACATCAATCTTCATTGATAAATATTTGGATTCAATTCTTCCATCTCTCCTCAACCTGTCGATTTTTTAATTTGAAAAATTAAAATGAATGCCGTTAATTTTTAGGAAAAGTGTACACAATTGACTCTACAACAGGAAATGCAGCAAATTAACGGTGTCGTGCAATAACTAAACACAATCTCTGAGAAGAGTTGTAAAATAGAATCCAGTTTGGTTGCAATTTTTTCCTGGCAGGTGACTTGTTTACCTGTCTCACCTGAGCCTGTCACCTGGATCCAGGGTTGTCTCACACCTATATTTACAAAAATATATTATTATTGTGTTTTAATCAAAATAATTGTCTTCAAAATGCAATATACATGGGGAGAAATTAACTTTTTAGGGTACAGGAATTTTTGAAGATATTTGATGAAAGGGGTCGATTTTCAAACAGATCAAGCTTCTTTAATATTCAATTAATTAAACTTTGAATGAGTCTCCCATTCAACTGATGATGCAAAATTTAACATTGATTTTGTATTAAACTAAACCAACTTTGTAAAAGCAGCTAGTTTACTTATTTTTGTTTATGATTAAACTTTTCGTCTGCAGTTTATTTCGAGTCTGTATCATCTTTAGTCTTTACGATTTACTTACTTTCGGTGTTTAAATATAGTCTTATGCTTCTTATAAAATTAATTTGGAAAGTAAAATGTCGAAATTGAAAAAATAATCGTAAAGAGAAGAGAAGTAAAGCCCTGGAAATCAGTGTAGTGTGAGTGTGGGCGCGTGGCAGAGGAAAGAAAGGTGGCCTCTCTGAAGTGGTGGAGCCCTGGGGGCTCAGCCCTCGATATTAGGAGACTCTGCTCCTTAACTTTAAAACCCTTTCAAAGATGCACGAATTATTTACAGTGGTCCTCGGCAACAGGGACTTGTCCCGAGCCGGGGACATGTTTTCTGTTGCCGATTCTTCTATTGTGGACGATCTCACGCAAGTGGTAAGATAAATAAACAATATCAACCAACTTTAAATAAGACTTCTACAATAAAATTCCCTCAAACTTTATGGCTTCATTTCAAAGTTGCGAAACTTTTTGTAAACTTTCTCCTCAATCGACAGTTGACCGTATATTATATCAAATTACTAAACTTTGGCTTAACATATATGCTTTTTTAGATCAAACAGATTACTGAAATAGCATCACAGCCTGACTATTGCCAAAATGACAATGACCAATCAGTGGTTGAAATTTGTGTTACAAGAGTTACATCTTGTATTCGAGAGACGGGGAGTGTGGAAAAACACTGTCCAGCTCTTGTTGCTCTTTTGGAATCATGTCTCCATCACAACTTGAAGCCAGAACACAAGGATGAAGACCCTCCTCATGCCAAAATTGCAGCTGATGTGATATCTTGTATATTTTTGGTAAATGTTAAATTATTAATAATTGCTAAAAGAAAAAAAATAACAACTGACAAACAATATTCTTACAGGCTTCAGATAATCAAAATTATAGTAAGAAAGCAGTTATGGAAGCTGCTTTGCCTGTAGCAGTTAAGTTTTTACATAAAGGTAATAAGGAGCTTTCTCGAAATATGGCTCGATATTTATCATTGGCGGCGATTCATCATGCTACATTACTCCAACCACATGTACAACAAATCATGGATTCAATAATATCGGGTAAATTATGATAATTAATAATTATAAACGTTGAAATATTTAACATGTCATGTTTTTTAGGCAATTATCCTCTGTGCCGAGTGCTCTCACAACTTTATGAAGTTTCACCGGGTCCTTTAAATGGTCATGCTATGGCTTTGGTGTCATTATTGCCACACACAGATCAACAAGAGAAGTTAGCCCTTCTGAGTCTTTTCGAGTTGATGGCAAAAAATGATCCTTCAGTACTAGAAGCTAGCATATCCCAGCTGTTGACTTACCTTTGTCCAAACACGGCAAATACTACAGGTTGTGTGTGTGCTGGTGTATTAAAAGTATTACTCTGTATATCTCAAAGAAGACCCTCTTTGCTGATAGAGCATTTAGCGACCCTTCACAAAGCTGCTTTACCTCCTCATGCCACGCCTCATCATGTTATTTTAATAGCACAAATACTGGCACAAGTCGGGAAACTAAATAAAGTACGTTTAAATATTTTATAAATATTTTTTAATGTTGTATTTTTAATCCAATATTGATTGCTTTGTAGGAAAGAGCACAAGATGCTTTAAATTTTGTGCTGGATCAATTAGCTGGTTCTGAACGATCTTGTCATGCGGCTCTTTTGAAAGAAGCCACTGCATTATGTAGTGCATATCCAGCTTTATTCACTGATAAAGTATTACACGGAGTCAGACATAGGAATAATAAGTATGATATTACAAAAATGTCCATACAAATATTGTTAGTTACTTATTTTCTCTTTTAGTAATCAACAACCAACACCAATTAACAATCCTCCTAATAATCAAGTAAATCAAACATCAAAAGGAGTTACGATTGTGAAACTAGGCGGGCCAAATACACCAACTCCAACCCCGGCAGTTGCAGTGGCTCCCATCGCACCGCAACCTCCTATTCAGCCAACAATCCCTAATGGAGTAACTCAAAACAGTCCTCCAAATGTTCCACTAGTTGGATATACTCGCCGAGCTAAACTTGGTGATTCTAGAAGCACCGGTAGACTGCACACATCTTCTAACACTCACAGAAGTATGACTAGGCTAAATATTGCAGGTAAATTTCATAATGCAAATTTTTTTAATTAAAAATAATTTATAATATTTCTCAGGAGGTTCAGTTGGCGGATTACATAAAAGTATGACTAGACTTTCATCTTCTCAACAAATTAATAATGCTAATCAACCGCCGGTCAGTCAGCCTACTACAACCTCGACATCATCATCAACGAGTCATAATAAATGGGGATCAAATAATACTGCAGTTTTATCTACTAAAAGTGGTGTGTCTAGTGGAGGAGTGACCGTTACTACAATATCACCATCTAGGATTCTCCGACATGGAAACACTAGATCGCATAGCACACAACAGCATTCCGGTCAAATCACTATAAGCCAGGGTAACAACAATTCTTCATTGAATTCAAATGTAAGTTCCTTTCAACTATTTTTGACTGTAATTTAAATTAATATTCACAACAAATTCCACAGGTTTCATCTGGACCATTATTGATATCTCCACCTCTTAATCCTTCATCACAAATACAATCCATATCAATTAATCCTCTCATCTTAGGTAAATCTTCAGATTCTATAGTTACATCACCTCTGCCACTCATTTCTCCTTCGGTTTCCATTCAACACTCTAATATTGCTCTCGGTCAGGTATCAATAATTAATCCAGGTATTTCAAGTTTGTCCTCATCCAATCCGAATGGGAGTTTCCTTCTCAGTACAATGGGCTCGGGAGCTATAACAGTAGGAGGTAGTAATCCAGTTAGTATATCCGGGCCAGTAACTGTAACATCTAGAAGAGCAAATAATACTAGTGTGACAATGATTAATGCAAATGCATCTCAAAGGATAAGTGTTTTTGAACCATCACCAATGCGAGATACAATTCAACATTTTTGTGAGAAGCACTTAGATACAATTAAAGCATACATGGATAAAGTATCTCTGCGAATTCCCCCACCTGCAAAATGTACAATTGAAGGTAATAATATTTTTAAATAATTATAATACATGATAATAATGTATATTGTGTTGTAGAGAGACGTGCGAAAAAGCTTGCTAAGTTGCACTTTGCTTGTCAAACTCGTGGCCAACATTGTTTATATTCCCGAACATTCTTCACAATGAGAACGAGAAATCCACGTATTTGGATACATTTGATGTTTATTGCTTTACAGGTATGAGAGTATTGAAGTGTGATTTATTTCAAGAAGTAATGTTTGTTTATTATTTCTAGGCAAGATCAGCAAGTGCTTTGAGTATAAGAGACACGAGTGTTAGCAGTCTTAAACACTGTTGGGACATCCTGAAGTGTGAAAATAAAACATTTGTAACATTAGTAACTAGTGCTTTTCCATGTAGTAAAGTGAGTACAGCCATTGAAAATACATAATCATAAAAATGTATCTTCTAATTTATTATGTATTTTAATAGGACCAAGAGACATTATTAAATGAGCTTAGACAATCGGGATTCTTTGATGTTTTCGAATTGAATACCACGAGAGAAGGTGAACCTGCACAATGGGGATGCTTTTTATGTAATCATCCTGAAAGAGCAGTCGGCTTCTTGAATGGAAACACACAGCCTGTTATCGAGGGACAACTTAAAGAAAAGAAGGGCCGTTGGAGATTATTTAGGAGATGGAGAACTAGATACTTCACTTTATCTGGTGCACATTTGTCGTGTAAAGGATCTGTAAGTAGCTAATGCTTTAGATGGATAAGAAAATGCTGTTTTTTTTTTTTCACTAACCATGATATATCTAATTCCAGAGTGGAGGAGAGAGCATAGATGTGAATCAGATAAGGTCTGTGAAAGTATCCAGAGGTGCTAGAAATATACCAAAGGCATTTGAAATATTTACTGGCGATCAAACACTAATATTGAAACCAAAGGATGGGAAAAATGCAGAGGAATGGGTTCAGTGTTTGAGTATTGTGGTTGCTCATTCACAAGCGAGAGACGCTCCAGCTAAATCAAATAGTCTTCCTGCCAGGGGCATCACATTAAAAAATATTTGATATTATTAAAAGCATTTTTAAAATGTGGTTATTATATATATATATGTTCCAAAATAATATTGAAGGTGCTGCATATTTTAATACAAAATTTTCTATACATATAGTCTATAAGTAATATGTAATTTTAATATGATTTTATAAATATGTATGTATTGAATAGGTGTTACCTGTAATGTGAAGTTTGTTGCGAAAAAACAATCATTATTATAATCACAATCTGTTTCGAATATTATCAAATGTGACAATTTATGTTTCAAACAATTTTGCTCAAATAGAACATATTTATATTGTTTTTCTTAGAATATGTTTTAAATAACATGAGATTATTTATTTTTTTACTTGTTAATCCATTTTTTTTATTCAATTGACCCACATTTTATTTATCCAATAGAGAATAATATACTCGACTCTCAATATTACATTCGAATTTTTCAAAGTACCCATGAAATCATCCATAGACATATTTTTATTGAAATCCATAATTTTAACAGCCAAAGTGCCATAATAAATAAATGGGAAACTACACGGTTAACACAATACATTTTCTAAGATTGGGTATTTGGTTTTTTTTTTATATTATAATCATTCGATTGTTGATTGATTCATTCCATGTGTGTTTTATTGAAGTTCAAGCACATTCCATAACTAATTGTTAATTTAGCAGAAGATTCCAAGTCCCAATAATTTATTTACCTTTGTAACAGTGACTTATGAATTGGGACCTGATATTTATCAATGTTTTATAAACAAATTATGTACTTATTTATTAAATTATAAGACTGTATTTCCAATATAGAATATTATTAACACATACATAATTTAAAACAAAGTTCAATGCCAAGATCAAAAATGAACATAACAATTTATATTCAATAAGCAATGGAATAATAAAAGATTATTGTTTTTACATAATAGTGTTATTTTATTTACTATTTATACAATAACAAACATCACAATTTCATTAATTGTTTAACAAAACCTACATTTGGTTGGATGCAAGGTCGTTTCGATTTTAGCAATGAGAAAGCATCAAAATATGTAAAGCTTTTTTCCTTTATAAGAAAACCTAAAACTACCATTGCTGATCGTGAAACACCCGCATTACAATGAACTAATACATTGTTATTATTTTTCAGGGCTTTAGATATGAATTTGTGGCTCTGATTTAATACTGGTTCTATATTTGTCTCCGGTAGATCAAGACATTCTATAAATGTCTGCTCGACTATGTTTTCACAAGGAACATGAATTCCCAAGCTTAATATGTGAGTTAAATTATATTCTTTTATAACTTCGGGATCAGTGCAATCCTGAGAACCTATAAATAAATGTTCAATGACTTCAATGGGAGTCCTGTCAGGTTTATTATCGACTACAAAACCATATTTTATATGATCTATTTTCTCACGTGATGATCCATCGTAGCTCTCTACATATGAACTGCCGTCGGCATGAGTGATGATAGTTTTCATTGGCTTCAGTATATTTTTCTTCTCTTTAAGTTCGTTTAAAAAACTCATTTTGATATTGTTCATCTAGAATTAAATCTTTGGGATCATACTCTACTTTGCATAGATAAAGTCCTTCTGGTTCAAGTACAGCAATGTTATGTAACCACGATTTTGCAGATGGGACTTGTAACATTGTATTAATATCTTGGATTGTGATTCGTCCCCGTGCCAAAGAACACAGTGCACCGACCATGCGGCGAACCTGGAAATTTCAAAACTGTTTATTTGTAAAATTATACATATGAATTCATTAAAACTTATTAAACCTGGTTATGAAGGAATCCTCTGCCGTTTATAAATACATCTACATATTCTAAATCTGTATCTGCTTCGATAACAGATAAAGGTTTCCCCGGAGCCACAGTCAAATAGTTGATAGATCTTCTATAGTGAAGCTTTACTGCTTTGTCTTTGGCAACTTTTTTAAAAGATCCGAAATCATGATATCCAACAAAAAGTTGGCCACCAATTTTGAGTTTTTCTATATCAAATGAAGGATCGCTAAAGGAAAATGCATAGTCAGAATATAAATTTCACAAGATAATATATCAAATTAAATTTACCTTATAACACAACACCTTTTCCACTCTTCTATAGGAATTGTAGACAAAAGAGAATCATATTTTTCAATATTTCTTAAAATTGCTAATCTTTAAAATATAAGATTTATTGATTAAATTTCATCATGGTAAATATATCATATTTGAATTATACCTGTAAAGATATGTTCTGGATTTTGCTGAAAATCTTGAATGAAATGTTAGTGGAACTTGAACAGTACTTTTGGCAATTATACTCAAGTTATTGAGCATACAGTACTTATTGACAGTTCTTGAGATGTCTTCTGGTCGATAAATTTTAGAAGGTGTAGTTGCAATATCAATGTGAATACTGTTTTCTAATGCATGCACTCCTTTGTCAGTTCTGCAATATTGTTTTGGAGACCATTTATAAAATAGTGGGATTATGTTTTGAAAATCTTACCTACTTGATATGTAGACTTGTGGAGCTTCCACATTATGCAATCTTAAGAGAGCATCTTCAATGTGTTTTTGAATGCTCGACTGGTTAACTAGTTTATTCAGAGACACTATTCTAGCTAAACCTCTGTAACAATGTTAATACTAGTAAATAATGTTTTTTTTTCATAAGTATATGTGTTATTAAAAAATATACGAGAAATCAGTTCCGATATATCCAATCCGCATTAAATATCGACTTAAAACGGAACACATGATTTCGTCGTCTATTATTCGAGGTTATAAAATTTGACATTTGATTTTGACGTTACCATTTTGAATAAATCATTAAATTATTTAATATTATCTTAATACCTCCGTGTTTTTGAGGAGTTTTATAAATTAACCGATATTAAAATATATTTTGAATATTCTTTAAGTCTTATATGGTTTTCGAACTGACAGCGATGTTGTATGTATAAATATGTTGTTGTGAAGTATTGCCATGTAAATTTGTCAACGTTGACAGAGTGTGACAGGTGGATGTAAAAGTTGAAGATGTTCGGCGCTGCGAGGAACAAGGCACTGTTCATCATCAGTTGTGCGGCTTTCAGTGCACTAATCGCGCTCAATGTGCAGCACGGCGCCGCACAGACAGCCACGGCCAGCGTTCCTTGGTACGAGAACCTGCCAGCTGTTGCTATGGATTATAAAGTTCACGTAGACGCTGGAAAAGAAGACTGCTACTTCCAGTTTGTACAACCGGGAGCCACTTTCTACGTTAGCTTTCAGGTACTTTTCTATTTCTATAATATTCATGATAATGTGAATTTTACACTTAAATCTTAGCTTAGCTCATCATTAATATGTTGGTGTTTTAAAAGGTTATTCGTGGTGGCGATGGTATGGCTGGATTCGCCGTTCGACATCCAAGCGGTCAAATTGTTCATCCTTACGAATGGCGTCCTTCCGCAACATACACTGATCAGACATCTACAGGAGGGTATTATTCCGTCTGTATAGACAACCAATTCTCTCGTTTTGCTGCCAAACTTGTCAACTTGTATTTAACTGTCATCCGATACAATGAATGGGATAAAATGACTAAAGAACTTGAAGAGATGGATCTAAATATTAATAATTTCACTGTAAGTCGTATGTTTTATACATTGTAATCTTTTAAAATAATCAATTTCCTTTTTGTCCTGCAGCATTCAATTAAATCTGTCGAACATAATATTAATGAAATGTTACAACAGCAGTATTTCTCCCGCGGAAGAGAGGGCAGAGATTATAGCTTGTTGCTGAGTAACAACAGATATGTAATGAATTGGTCTCTGGTGCAGATTTTAGTAATTGCGGCCACGTCCACACTTCAAATCTATTTTGTGAGAAAACTTTTCGATGTTAAATCCGGGAACTCGAGATCTAGGATATAAAATTAACCGATTGGCTGTTATTTGTGCATTTAAATAGTTGGGGGTTGAATTGACTGATATCGCAAATGATATTATTAAAGTGATTGTGATCTTATATTATCAAATACATGGCTCAAATTTTTTTTATACACAAACACATTTTGGTACTTAAAATATTAACATATATACGAAAACTTCTTTGTATCAGATGCTCGAATTTATTTGATGAAATTCTATTTACTATTAATATTGAAGAAAACATTCCATGTTTACAATTATATCACCTGATGGTGCAATCAATATTTATTTTTAAATCTATTTTTATAAATTTGTTAATAAATATATTACAATAAAAAAAAGATTTGTTTAATTATATCCTGGCAGGAATGTTAATGTACATATACAGGGGATGATTGACATTGAATAAATTATTTATGTAATAATAATAATAATAATAACAAACAGTCTTACATAAAACAAATCATAGCAAGCATAATGATGAATACATAAGTACATTTCTAAAAACTAATGGTATAGATCTATGACTTACAAAACTGTAAAAAGTTTCCTTACGCAATTTGATGCTAGTACATTTATTGAATGTGGAACTTCTTCCAAATATCACAATCGATTATTTCTAGATATATAATTTATTTTTTCTTCTGTTGACCGAGATAACTTCCAGAAAGTGCGAGCAGCCGGTACCGTTGCCTGAGATTCCTGGCTCTAACATGTGCAGATGCTATTTCCATTGTATAATTTCCTGGGAACCACCCTTTTTCACCATCCCTAATCCTCTCACCGTAGTACCACCCTAAAATTAAGCATTTTGAGTAACAGAGTCTTTTCAAAGTATTTTTATACTATTCTTACCGTCCAACATTTTCTTATCGACATTGATAATGTCTCCCTGTTGCAAATTTAATTCGTCAGGTTGAGTCGATTCATATGGATAAATGGCGGTGACTTGTGGACAATCCCAACCTTCATAAACTGTTTCATTAGGATTATCAGACGGAGGAGGAGAACACGCTTCAATCCAACGTTGTCTATCAGATTCACTAGTGCACGATAAAAGCTGGAAATAAAATATACAACATAATAGTAAAATTTAAATAATCGTGCAATAACAATAATCAAATTTTTATGGTAATAACATTAGTTTTTATAAAAAAAAATTAACTGAAAATCATAGCTGAATTATCACTTATAATAATAATAAATTGTGATTACTTTTAGTAACAGTAGTAAATATTTTTTTTAGGAGACCGTTGTATTTAGTAGATGAATACTTTAGTTCTTATCATCAGACAAAAATAAAATAATTAGAGCAAGTTATTAAATAAACAGCTTCCAGAAAGTATTGGGAGGCCTATAGTTTTATAAAGGTAGTAACAGTAGTAAGTAACAAATGATAAAAAGAAAATTGAAGACAGTAAACATAGAAAAATAAAAATAATTATAATATAATGAGAATGCAAGGATCTTAAGATGGACTTCCATCAAGAAATAAATTGGTTAAAAAAATTTCAATTACCATTTCCACGGTTTTGTTTTCATGATTCTCCAACATTGTTAGTAAAATTATATTCTTCCCCGAAGAGTCTTTGACGGGAGATTGAGCCATCATATCGCTGGTAGTTATTTCAATCAATGATCTTTTACAATAGTCAACCACAATGTATGACTTATCACTGAAAAATTCATAAATAGTTAATAGTTTTAGTGTTTAGGATTTTTTGAAATTTATTTATAACTACCTTTTCTTTTTAGTTACTATGAGCAGATCTGTGAAGAGGAAGAAATGTAATGATAGTTTATTGTATTTCTTTCCAAATGTGAGTTTTAATTGATCTTCAGCCCGCCATATGAACTGTGTTAATTCTCCAGATCTGACGAGCCATCGCTGGGGCTCTCCAGCGAAGTTACCTTTTCTTGTTTTATTTCCGCTTATAATAATAGGGATTTCCTTGATGTGTGCAGGGAATTCAATTTGGGATGAAATGGTTTTCATTTCTTCCATTCTTTCAACGTTTCTAGTTCCTTCATTACACTGAGACACAATCTGTAATGAATAAATAATATATTTAATTATTGTTTGAATATTAATATTATCTTGAAACTTACATTGTTTAATGTTGCAAGGGCATGGCGACAAGCGTCATATTCATCATCAGATGCTTCTAAATTTTTCAACACAGCATCCATCAATAGCGGAAGTCTGGTGGCTCTCTGCATTGGCAGCATTAAAAATGAATGCAATGACAAGCTCTGGCAGGCAGACTGTGATTGCAAAACATTTAGTAAGTCGACGAACTTAGCTTCGCTCTTCAATGCTTTTAAAGTCCTGAGTAAATACACTTGATTCTCGCAATATTTGACATAAACGTGGAAATGTTGTTCTGCATGATTTTTTATAACAGTACATAGGCCGCGTAAAAGAATATTATCTTGCCAGCATGCCTCCAAATCAACCATTAAAGCTTCCGAGCATTGTTTTACTAAAATTGAACTTATCTTCTATAATCCATTTTAAAAATATTATAGATTGAAATATACCTGGAACAATTTGGCCAAAAAGCATTTCTCTATCTTCTTTACTTAATACATTTTCATCTAACAAAGATGGGTGTGAAATAAAATTAGTCTCGAGTACATTTAAAGAGTTTAAGTATGAAGCTTCACTTGTGATAATTTCAAACAGCGCTTCTTGTTTCTTCTTTTGATTGCTTGTCAAAGCATCTGTTTAGTAAAAAATCGATTATTTATTTATCATGATATTTTAATGTGATATGGATTACCTAAAATTCCGGATGTTTTAACCTCTGGAATTTCACACCAAAGTGTCCGAGAAGGACCTTTCTGTGGGTTTACTAATGTCATAGCTGATGGCCGAAGTGCTTTATTGAGTGCGACACCCTCTCTGAAATTTGCTATTTGCTCATAGCCATCTGAATCTGATTCATTGACAAGTTCTCGGCATGCGGACTGAAAATAATAATAAATTTTAAAAATAAACATTTTTGTATTGAAAAAATTACAAGAAAACAAATATCACTTCTAATTTAGCAGCATCATAAAATTGGTATAGCGGTTCATGATTGAACATTCCCAAAGGTGGCACAGGAGTTAAAGGAGGAGATGGTGCCGTAGTTGTTGAACAAGTACCTGTTCCACTTAAAGTACTACTTGCACCACTACTAGTTGAAATATTTCCCGCTTGATATAAGCCTACTTCAGCATACCTAAAAGGAGAAACAATAATTTAGATTTCATTGCGATCAATGGACTTTTGAAATGATTTAAATACCAAGAAGTACTCGAAGTTCTTTCTTTAGTACTACTGTTAGTTTCAGGCTTGTACGGTTCTGTGGCTTTAAACAATCCACATTCGGCATACCACGATGTAGTACTCGTTGTCCTCTTTTCTTTCTTAGAAATTGATGGTTTCCTTATATCTGAAAGTTTTAAACATGTATCTCAGGATAAAAATCAATAAAAAAACGTGTATACCTGGCGTGGAAACAAAATTATCTGGTGGTGGAGGAGGTGGAGCGCTTGGTCGACTTCTTACACTTTTCGATATTGTTCTAACTTTCAGAGATTCATCATCCAATAATGAGGAGATATCAGATCCTTCTACAATTACAGACTGAGTGCTTTTCCTGTGATTTTTTCTTACTGGAGGAATTGGATCCGGTGAGCTGATAACTTGATTGACAGTGTCACCTGGTGTGGAGTCACTATATCTATATTTAAAAAAAAGTTTACAAACAATGAATATAAAAATATTAAATATATTTAATACGTACCTGGCACTTCCCAAATCATCTTTGAATGTCTCATTTAAATAGAATTTAGAATTTGTTACAGTCAAAGGTGGGGGATTGTTTAGACTAGCATCGGACGTAGATAAGTTCCTTTTGAATTTTGATTTGAAGGAAAGGTAATTTTTTCGCTTTTCGTTTTTAGAATTTAAATTTTCAGCTTGGTTTGTATTACTATCGTTAGGACTTGACATGGGAGGTTTATGGATTTGCTGTGGATTATCTAATCCATTCTTCAATTTTCCGTTTAGATCGTTAGCCGCTTTGATGATATTCAAATCGTCTAAGTCGATTCTGGGAAAAATTGTGTTTTGATAAATTCTCTCGCTCTTTAGATTATCTTTTGTTTTTTGTATATCACTCTCATTAATTTTGTGATTAAGGTATGGCAATGAATGAGTGATTTCCTTCGATGTGTTCAAACTTAAATTATTAGTGCTTTTATCTTTATCTGTCTTTTTCCTTGTACTTTTGGTGAAATTCCTTTTGAGTTCTTTCATCTTTTTTCCGGCAGCCGATGCAAATTTAGTGAGGGTGTAAATGTTGTTTGAAGTGGGCGGTTCTGGTAATTGTGCATTTTCAATATCAATTTGACCGTTCTGTAAAATAAAAAAATTAAATATTTTGATTGATAATCGGGTTAATTTGATTCTCACCCTAACAAAGAATTGTTCGTTTTCAGAATCACTATCGAATGAATCGAAATCATCAATAGAAGCTATTCCATCATCTTTGGTATCTGGAGATGGATGGGAAAGAGATTCATAGAGGTGTTCGTCACTGCTATCTACATCTGTAATCACAATATAAACATTTAATTGGGCACAAGTTATGTTTATTTAAACTCGATCAACTTTAAAATATATTAAGAAGCAATTTATCAAATGTGCTACCGATTAAAATTGTCAACTCTTGGGTCTCTCTGGTATTGTCTTCCTCATCCACTAAGAAAACCTTGAATACAGCTAGACCGATAAAGTCAGAATGTGTCAGGGGTCTTTTTTTAGCAGATTTGAAGACAATTTGGCGTGAAGATTGTGGAGCAGTGCAACGATGAAGATCATCGTTAGTGGAGTAAAAGGGGGCTTCCCTACTAGTGTTTATGTAAACCACAGAAGATGAAGACACAAATACTGCAAAAAAATGTCCATGGTCAGATTCCCATACAATGTATAATGACCAAGTCACTATTGAATAAATGTGACTATGATCAAGATCAAGTAAAGTATCAGAACCTTGATCGACACAGTGTTTCCTCCTTCTTCTGGTTGTGGCTGAAGCCAACGACCAGGTTTCCTCGTTGAGGTGGCCACAACCCACGGGCATGGTTCATCTTCACCAGCCTTCGATGGTCATGTCACAGACAATTAAATACAAATACCCGATTGCCTCATCTCCCGCCGTCTAAAAGTTACAAATGACTACATGAGCAAAACGATTCGTTGCCCAATCCGAAATTAGCTTACGACATTTCTCGCACCGTTAAAACCGTATTAATATATAGTATTAAAGAACAAATTATCTGATCGTTACGGTTAGTTTTCTTACACTTGGTGCATATGAGTTCCGCTTGTGTAATATGCATTTAATTGTAAAACGACTATAAATACATTAAAAAAAATAGCAGTAATCAGGATATTTATATCGAAACGAATTTATGTTGCATTTTAAATTATTTCCAACCACTTCCGCTTAGCACATAAAATATATTAAATATGAATTTACGTGTTATTAAATTATAATTTAGTACAAGATATACACGCAAATGTGGATTCTAACCAGCTTTTTGTGACTACAATATTCATCAAGGCGTGGGATTAGGGAATGTTGCTTTGAATTCCTATTGGTTATTTGCATTCAAATAATACAATTTTAGCTAGGAATTATCTGGTCTACGAATAATTAGAAATAGTACTCTAATAATTAAAAAGTTCTTGACTACCTGTGTAAATATTATAGTTACAAAGGGTAGTCTTACAATTCAGGAAATCTGGATCGAGGCGATAGAAATCTAGATCTTATTCAATCACCATTATTTATATAGATATCTCGGCCATATTCAATTTAATAGTGTAATAAGAGTGTGTTAGATATTGGTGCGTCTACGAATAGACTAGATCTTGATAGTATTGGTGTAGAGGCATACGCACCGCACGCACACACTATCATTACACTATGAATTATATTGAATACGGCCGTCTATGTAAGTATATTATCATGATTTTTAGTAGTAAAATATTTGTAATTGAAATCAATAATAAATACGAAATGTAGAGCACGCTTATTAATAAATAATGTATTCAATAAGCTATTACGTTATGATTTTATTTAATTTAAATTTAAAATCGTAGCAGTGCATTCAGGTGCGAACAGGTTGAAGCGTTCATGGTCGACTGGTTAAAAAATAACTCTCGGTCGTTCGTCGAGACGAAGAATATAATATGTAATTAAAAGAATCGACAATGAGGAAATAATATAATATAATACATACACTTGTACCTATCTGTAATAAAACAATGGTGCGTGTTTCGAAATGCGAATATTTTCTAAAAAAACACAACGCTTTTTATACTGTCCGTTACATAATGCAACTATTTTATGACAAGCCTACATTATTTTGCCTTATTAAAAATGAGAGAGAAAGTTTTTTTTGTAACAATGACTGATTCAGACCGTAATACATATTTTGTATCAGATAATTACGGTATACATTTAAGGTATATTTTTTAAATTATACTCATAATTGTTACATTCATTTGAAATACATTTTTTTATAAAACCATACAAACATTTTTTTAATAAGGAAACTAAAAGTTTTGCGTGATTTGCATATGTATTTATACTAAATAAGTTTTTTTAGAATATGAATTCCATTATACAATTTTGCTTGGTCAAATAAATTCGTCGAATAAAACGTTTGTGATAAATGCATACAATTTAAATAATATTTTATACAAAAAAAGTTATTTATAATTTCACATTGTATACAATTGAAGACTTAGGCAGAAAAACAGCAATCAAAATAATAAGTATTTTTAAAGAGAGATTAAACACATCATTATGTTAATATAGATATGTATATTAACATAATGATGTGTTTAATATGTATTTAATTTTTTTTTTAATATTTAAGGACATAAGCTTTTTTTCGGCAAAGGTCTTCAATTGACAAATTTAATCGATCAATCAAGGTACAAAGATACAAGATACAAAAATGAGGATTTTGAATATCTGAATGGCTTAGGGTTAATTTCTACAACAATAGTTATATTTAAAGCCCTAAGCTATTTTGTTTTTTTTTTTCAAATATTTCCTGCCATTGTTATAGTATATAAATTATAAAATAATTATGATACGAGAAACATTTGTAGTAAGTTTAAACTTAAAACTAGAGAATAACCTCGATATACATTCATAATCTATTCCAGATTCTTAGACGTATATTTAAGTATTTTTCCTATAAGAAATAAAGGATAAATATAATTATTATGATATGCGCTTCTTTACAGTAAAGTCTGTTATTCATATAAGTGCATTTTTATATAAAATTCGATTCACTTCTATAACGAAGGCGGATCGTATTCCTAACAAAATGTATATTGAGGATTCACCGTAGTAGTAAAAATTAAGCTGTAACTATGATAAGACTTCAAATATAAGTCGAAAAAACCAGAGAAGCATTCATATAATCATAAGTAGGTATGTGGAATTTTCACTGAGCAATATTTAAAATACAATATTGAACGGAATAAATAATTTGAAGGTCTTGTCGATAATCAAAAAGAGGCGATGATGTCAAAATGGAACCGGACTAGCCCAGTTCGTTTTCTCTTCGCCATTTATAGAGTGATGGCCTTGTATGCGCATCCATTATTGCCAAGGCTTTTATATTGTTACAATATTAATCACCATAAAATAATATGTAATAGACATCATGTACAAGTTGGACCAAGAATAAGTTTAATCAAAAATATGTTTATGTATAAATAGTAATGATGATCGAACGGTTAAATTTTACGGAAGGTTACTAAGGTGACATATTTCCATATTCCCACAACAAAACATGTCTACTTATTTTTTATTCATAGATAATAATTTGAGTATATCGAAATAACGTATAAATGCGTGGGAAGGAAATATCTCATTCGTATGGTCCCCAAGGCCCTTAACACCATACATACATATTTTATAAAAAGTCACGCAATAATAAAACACACGACACATTTTGTTTAAGAAAAAGTGTAAGAACAGATTAAATTAAATTAAGTACAGTTAATTTTCATTCCGCCTTAGAAAGTTACACTTTCAAATGTGCAATGAAAATATATGTATATAATATATATTAAGAAATATTGTTTTCAGTGGGTGTATTGGTCCGGCGCTTATTTCAAAACTCATTTGCATTATCAAAAGTTTAATTTATTAAAAAAAAAAAATACTGACCCCGATATCAACTAGCAACACGATTTATTTTTTAAATTATAATGCTGTGTTTTGTCGGAAATTAAAAGTATCCCATGATTATTAATAAATTGTGTTGTAAAATTGCAAAAATTAAGGTTATTATACAAATGTTAGAATTTTTATTCGTATAGGAGAAATATTTGGAAATATTCAATTTGCGTTCTCACGAGTAGCTTTATGTGTTTATTATTACATTGCCTAATAAAAATACTAATGGACCATTAATATTTAATTCGATAAGGTTATCGTCTAGTTTAATAAAATTACTACTTCGACCCAGAAAAAACAACTGAAAAGCGTATTTTTAATAAAAAAAACCTATCTTATTACCTTTTGTATCTAAATAAAAAAAACGATAAACGCATTATTTAAGTATTAATGAATTATTACAAATATATAATCATTAATTGAATAAATCCAATTTGAGGGGTTGGGTCGAATAACGTAATACGCCCTTTTAGGTAAAATGACTTTTATTTAATTGTTGTTGGCATTTATATGTTACCAAAGACAATACGAAATATTTTATGAATTGTTGTTATTATTTATTAATCCTCATATTTGTAAATTGGTTTTTATTTTTTATTCCATCAATTAAAAATATTATTAAAATTCTCATGTTATTTAAAGGTAAAAATATTTATGTACTCTATACACCTGATTATAATTAATAAGATCTTTTGTATTATGAAACAATGTAAAATTCTAATTAAATAAAGAAATTGTAATATATATATATATATATATATATATATATATATATATATATATATATATATATATATATATATAAGTAATAATAAAATAATAAGTAAAGTAATATAAGTAAGTAATATAAGTAATAATAATAAGAGTAATAAAAAATACATAGATGTATTATGTAATATTGAAGAATACCCTTGTTAGGACAGCTCGATTGCTTTGTTACTTCATACACGTATTTAATTAAACTTGGTGTAAAATATTGAGTTAGTTTTGGTGAAGCCGCGCGTTGAAGTCGCCAGCTAAATGACCCTGACTCATGGGGAAATCAATTGAAGGCAGGTTTTGAAACAATCCATAACTTGGACTTGTTTTTGCGTCACCCTTTGCGGTCCCTGTCCTTTGTACCTACATATGTATACACAAATGTGATTTATGTGAAATATAAAATTTTTCCACCGACCATGACATGGATTGTTACGGCTCGGTCATCCATATAATAGCAAAACAGGCGGTGGGTTGGAAACAAACAAAGTAGTGCGAGAAATGTCGTGGATGCGGTGATGTAAAAAGCGCACAAACACTGCGACACTAATAAAATGTAGCACAAAACACAATAATTGTGTATTATTACGTCACTCTTGTTGTATATTATATGATAAACTTTCACTAGAACTGGTTAACAAAGTCCTCCGACAACCTCACTGAGTGACCTGCTCCAACATAATGGTCGCCGCATGAATCCCCTCCACGTCCCTCTCAGTAAAGGCCGCCACTAAAGGCGCGTTCATACTCAACTATTTTAATTACTACAAAAACAAATTAAGCATATTCCTGTTGGTATATACACACATTTATTAGTATGGCTTTTATAATTCGTGAAACTGATTTTTAATAAGCCTAATTTATATTTTTTAATTGATTATAAAATATTAAGTATTATTATTTTTTAAGAACCCCTTCGTGAAAAATTTATTATATCATACGCTTTAGATAAAATCATCAAAAACATCTTTAAAATAATATTTTTTAACTAATAAAATTAAATAAACGTAAAGTAGACTTTAATAAATTATATCTCCCTTTTTATTTGTTATTTTTATAATATTGCCTTTTTTTAAGTTAATGCCATAATATGTGTAATTATAATAATAAATAAATAACTTTGATTATGAAATTGATCTATAAAAGGATCGAAATCGACAGAAGTGCTTTTTAAACATTGACTGCAAGATTTATTTGCCATTCGCCTTTCTGATTTTATCAATATAAGTTTTTCGTAATTATTATTTATTTATGTAAAATTATTTTTACCAAATCTTTCAGGATATTGTGAGTATTAAATTATTTCTCTTCGGAATTGCACATTTATTAACATTCATCGTAAGATTTATTTTAATAACTTAGCGAGAGAGTAATTTGTTTATCTATGTGCATTTTGATTTAAGGGCGGGCCGTATTCAATATAAATAAGAGTATGTCAGTGAGTCGCGTGTGTACGAATAGACTGGAGCTTGGTAGTGTTGGTGTACACGCATACGCACACACTCTCATTACACTATTATACATATTGAATTCGGCCCTAAAAGTCAAATTAATTTATCTATGACTCTTGGTATGAACGTGCTTTATTTCACTGCGTATTTTATATCGTATATATAAAATTTTCATTGTAAAGAGGGTTTAGCTTTATAGGAAGAAAATGTGTGTTATCGGTGCAATTTCCGCATAGTTTTCAATATATGGCAATGTGCCAGCTTTCAGTATGAGAACAGTAATAGTCTTCACTCCTTAACGAGAGTATAATAATATCCGGTAATGCAATATTAATGTTTATTTATTTTAAAAGTGTACTCGAAAACGAATAAAATATTAGAGTGGCGTGATGTACATATCTTAATTGTTTTAAATTATAATTTTTAATTCATTCGGCAAAGTTTCCCCTTGCATATTTATTATTTTTAATACTGATTATTTGCTATGTGAATTTTAAATCAGATAAAAAGACAACCTCAAGAGATGAAGTCACGTACAATAATAATCCGACATTGTAATTTACATAAGCGCGTGAATGTGAGATAAGTTTTTTTACTAGGCAACATATTATATTTTTATATAAAAAGTCTTTTAAGCTGGGCTATGCTCACAATTAATCATTTGCGCCATGTTAAATCGACGAAAAAACACAATGGTCGGCTTAAAAAAATACGTGGGAAGATAACAAAACCAGAGACGACATTGTATTAAGAAAATAAGGTATGTATAATAAACATTAAATAATTTGAATGTTTATTTGTCGGGTGTCGCAATTATTGTATCAGAAACATGGACATTGTGTCTAGATAACCTATTTCTCACGATAATCAATCAATAGACAATTAATAATTGATGCAAGACATTTTAAGTCTGCGTTTGTACGTGGTTTGAAAAATAAATGAGTGGAAAGGGGAATCGTGACCTTCTGTCTCATTGGAAAGTATAACAAACAAAATAGCTTCTGATTTGAAAACCATAATACATAGGAAGTAAAAAATAATATCCCAATCCAATATAATGAAATTTCACAACAGAACATAAATATCGACAGTGGTGAATCACCTTTGAAAGTTTCACTGAATAAAAATCTATCCAATAAACTGTAAAAAATCTATCTAACTTTCACATTTTTTTAAAATGAAAATATTATTATTCGTGTTGGTAAATGACATGCCAATTTAGTAAATGTATATATACTACATATCTATTACCTATTTAGTGATAAATTAAGTGCTTTGTCACAAAAGAATTTGAAAGCATCGTTAGTCGACTGACCTTGATAGCGAAGAAGAAAAAAATGATGCGAATTTAAGCTAAATCATGTTTGATTATATTATTGAAGACAGATAAAATATTCAAATTTGGCACATTTATAAATAAAATAAATATAATTTAAAGTTGATCGAGTTGTTGTATAACAAAATCATACTAACCGGTATTATATTGTGTCTTTTTAGGGGATTTATTCCATTGATCCCTCACTTTTCTAGACCACGAAGCAGGACTGCGACGTCCTTTGGTCCTTTCTCGTACTCTGTAATTAAAACAATAAATATAATTATGTTTTTTTTATTTTTTTAGGCAACGCCATCTCTTTTTACTTAACAAAGCTGTGGTTTAAAACTTGGATTCATTTTGAATTTTCATTGATGGTTCGTATACTTAATTTTAAGATTGATTAAAAATATATTACATGATAATTGTAGGATCTCCGCTGCTCTCGTCTTGATCAGACATATCGATCCAATCATCACTACGATCACTGGAACTGATGTCGCTCGGAGCTTCACCATATACGACAGTTTCAGATCTGCTGAAACTCACAATGGATCTCTGTCCGTAGATGCTGTTGGTTTTATTCTCACTGGAAACTATGGAACCACTGTACAACTGACTGTTAGTCGATACCGTATCGAATGGGATTGGATTATGATTTAACAGTTTTGTGGCATATGGAAGTGCAGTTTTGTTCTTTGCTCTCAGAATACTATTTGGACTTCCCGGAATGCTCTCGTAGCAGTTTGATACGGATATATTGTCAGAGTGTTTTATTGTATCATATATATTCTCTTCACAATTGCATTCATCATAATTTGATGACAAAGCATTGTAATTATCAGTTGATGAGTTTTCAATCTCTATATCGGTTTCTGGTTTAAGTGGAATCTTTTCATATATAGAGGAGATTTTCTCATAGCCCATTGAAGATGTAATGCTATCCGATTTAAGTAATGAATGATTTTTTAATGTGTTCAGAGTATTTTTTGGTAACGTACTTGTACAATTTTCTTTTGGAGATTTGCAATATTCATATCCGTCATAATTATCATTGGTTTTGATTTGTTCTTTGTTGTCTTTACCGTGACAATATTCATAACTGTGCATGCTTGTTGAATCGACAGTATTTTTAACTTCATAAAGGGTTTGATATATGTTTTCAGTTGATGACTTTGGTAGCTCGGGCAACGGGCAGTTGAATTTAGAATGAGATTGCAAAGAGTTTGAAGATGTGTTTAAACTTGAAAAACTATTTTGATTTGTCAAGCATTCTTCTCTGTATGGTTCTAAAGGTTCATATTCTTCATCTATATCGGATGTGATTTTTTTGCTGCTGTCATATTCAACTTTATCAACAATCATAGGATTTATAGCTTCATTAATTGTTTCTGACGAATATGTTTTAACATCTAAATTTATAGCTTCACATGACACATTGGGTGACCCTGAGAGTTTAGATTTTTTAATTTCTTGTACAATTTCATTTTTCTGTAGCTGCAACAACTCATCAGCTCTTTTCATGAACTTTTCAAAATCTATACTAGGAATTTTATCACCCTCTTCAGTGTCTGATGGTTTTTCAACGGCAGGATTGACCACATCATATAAGTCATCAGATTCTTCAGTGGTGGAACATTTATTTTCAAATACTTCAGAAATATTGGGATCATTTTTAGAATTCGACCGCCACAAAAATGATTCATTGGGTGTGATATTTGGATTTACATCTTGACATGGTATTTGATTGTCAGTGTTATCAGCGTCAGTTTTGGATTCAACTGTAGAAGTTATCTCTGATGCTTCGGTTGGATCAGTATCAATATCAGAATCAAAGTTTATTAATTGAAGTTTTGTACCGTGTAGGAAGCTTTGTACTAATCGGTATTTATCGTGAAGTTTGTCTTTCTTTATAGTCTCACTTAAGTCCACTTTACTATTTGTACTATTGTTTTCATTATTTATTGGTTCTACATTGATTTCCGAGCAAGTAGGAATAGTATCAGTTTGAATAATATCTAAACATTTTTTGCTTTCATGTTCCACATTTTTTAGATGTTTGATTTTAGGTTTTCCATCACGAATAACAATATGCTTAGTTTTAGATAAATGCACTTTCTTTTCAGGAAGTTTTGGTTTACTGGGTGAATCAGTATCGCTATTTTTTTGTTTGCTTATAATAATATTTTGTTCATGTGTATTATAAATTAAAGGAATTTTATCATTCTTGTGCGAAGAAGTAGAGCTTCTTTTGCCAGATTCGAATTTCTCTACAACAGCTCTAACACTACCGGGAATTTGTGTATGCAATGTTGTTTTTGTGACTTTTTCGACTGAGGAACTTTGAGATTCAATTGAATTTGAGAGGATTTCATCAATTTGAATAGATTTGATACGAGTCGGATCCGGTAGCTTTATATCACTTAAAACATTAACTGTTCGACAAACATCTCTATTTTTCTTTTTCACAGAATTCTTCTTCTTAGGTGTGTTATCAGAACGAACTCTGGTCACTTTTCTGTGAGGAAGCGGCGAATTTCCGATATTATCCAGAGATGTATTACTTGGAGATTTATTTTTCAAGCTTTGTTTTCTTCTAAGAGCTGGTTTGTTGCTTGTGATTATTTTAATGCTAACATTTTTACCGAGTGTTGAATTTGGTGTAGAGGTACCGCTTTCAGAAGATTTGTGTGAACTGCTGGTTCTTAGTTTGTCAACCGCTTTGGCAATTTTCGGATCATTTAAAAAGCTATTGTTATTGTCTTTAACCATCTCATTAAACTTTTGAGTGAGCAATGCAACATTGTTACTAGTCAGTGTAGTTATGGTGACACTGTTATTACCAGATAGTTTTTTATGATGGTGGTGATGGTGTGTTGCTGGATTTCGTATTTTGAAGCTAACTTTTCTGGAAGGGTTATTAGAGGTACGTTTTGAGAGAGGACATTTATCCGATAAAGTGTCTGCACTTTCACAGCTATCAGCAGTGGAGATTTTTATTTTTTTTGTGTGATTGGTCTTATTTCCACCACCCCCAGTTATTCTTGAATCATCACTATCGCACTGTTTTGAGGTGGCATTTTTTGAAATTTTTGTATTTGTAGGAGAAACAGAACACTTCTTTTTTGTATCGTTTTCGAAAACGCTGTCTTTGTCATCGCCCACACAATTTTTTATATCATTCGAAAATAATAACGAATTGTACTCATTATTACTTTTGTTCATTTCATTTTTGGCGAGTATAAAGTTACGTGTCGAGGGTAGGGATTTGGTTTTATTTTTGTGATGTTCAATTTCCTCAGCCGTTTTTGAAGCATAGTCGATTCCATCCTTTTTGTTATTGCCCATATCGATGATCTTGTAAAATATGGACTGCGAAGGCATTTTCGCAAAAGTTTTAATCTGATGGTTAATATTCCTGTCGAGCGATTTGTGTTGTGTTTCGCTGCCTGTGTTTCTCATCTTTGATGTCATTTGATTTAATTAAAATCTCCCCTTCAACGCTGCTCACTTTCATGATAGGACGATCAATCACATCTGAAAATTAAAAATAAAATGTATGAGTACACATGTATTGGAGAGTGATAATATCTTAATTGTACGAGCGGGGCGTATGAATGAAAGCGACCGGATTTCTTTAACACGACCCTTGTAAGCTTAATGAAGTGTGCATGTAGCATGAAAAGTAAGGTTTAATCGACGACGATGATGATTATAATAGAGCCTGCGTTCACTTTCACGAGTTGGAAGGGCGCGGCTGAAGATCAAAGGGGAAAGTGGTCCAGACCACACACACCTGCTTCTCCCAATATCAGTGAAAGCTCCAGATGAAGATGCCATCCAATTTTTGTTGTTGTATAATTTTAATGGATGCGTTCCAAAGAGTAGACCTTCCAAGACAAATGCCGATTTAAGTCTGAATATGTATATAAGTAATCTCTGTACATATTGTCAGCAAAAAGGTCAAGTGAAGGAGATAAGCTCGAGTTCAGTAAGTTATAGTTAACTTTCGCTCGGCAAAGGTTTGCGTGTTCCAGTTAAGTACATACTTGTATAGTTAACCCGGTCAAATTAGATCGTCTCCATGGTGATTGTAATGTAACCACTGAAAGCATTCCAGTAAAATACATTGCCTTCGGGCCTTACTTTTACTTCGTGCTCAACAGTGCCAATTAAATATAAATCATTATAAAATCAGACATAACACCAATTATAGATTCGTTTTAAACTGTCCCTTCATTTCCCATTTATTTTTTTATGTAGGAGAAGACAAAAAACGGCATCTGAAATAGATACCAAAAATTATGGTAATTGATGGTGTCGTTTGTAATTGTAAGATTGAATTGGAATTTTAATAGTTTGCCAGATTTTTTCAGACCCATATCACTGATATATTAGCAGGCCACACAACTGGTTGTATAAATATCAAGATGGCGGACCAAATGGACGAGTCTGAGTGAGACAATTAGTTTTGCCTCTGTGAAGATCATTTTATCATAAAATTTCAACTCAAACCTATTTAACATTGTTTTTACAAAAGTGCCATATTTTCAATAAAGCAATGATATATATATACATATTTTCAATAAAACAATATATATATATATATATATATATTTTTTTTTTTTTTTTTTTAACCTCCAATGTAGGAAAAGTAAATGTTAATAATAAGAGCGAAAATTAATTAATTTAGTATTTCGATAATAAAAGAACGATAAAATAAATGATGCGAAAGTGCTATTTTAATGTAGGAAAATTATCGCACATTTAAATGGATTATTAAATATACATTAGTTAATGGTTTGGTTTCACACATACTTATACATAATAATGAAAAGGAAGTTTTTCGTTCGGAAGAAAAAATACACCTTTTATAGTAGTTTTAAAAAAACGAAAGCGAGTTGAATATCTTAAAATTCACGCATTACTAAACAAAGTAAAAAAATGATCCACTTAATATTATACGTGGGATTAGTGGATGAAAGTGAATAGTTATAAATAAAACACCCACAAGTCCGCTATAATACAGCAGCAGGTGAAATGTATCCACGTTTATCTGACGAATCTCTTCTAAAATGCCTTCGGTAAACTTCCAAGTCACGAAGCTTTTGTTGTTGGTACGTTGACACGTAGAAAGTGGAAGGAACAGATTCATGGCCAATGTGATAATTACCTGCCAATATTAGACGTGCAGGTCGTGACAAGATATGATATAGAAATTAATAAGAATGAGACTTCAAGTCTTGATCAAATTCTTCTCATATTCAAATTCTTGGTCATTGATTATTATTCAGTGCATGGATAGTCATTATACTTAGACTTAGCAGTAAATTATAATAAAAATATTATCATTACAAGAGACGCTTCAAAAGCTTGATTAAACTTAATATCGTGCGAAGTTGGCCCTGTCCGTTGCGACACTCAAATTCATAACCGTCGCGATTTATTCCTATATTCATTTGCCTCTTCTATATTTATCATTATTTTCACACTAATTTTATTATTGGTGTTCTTTACTGCTCTTTTGTTTAAAAACACCCTTTAGATGATAACATATTTATTATTAATAAGGATTATTATTAATTTTATTCCAAATTAAATGCTTTGTTTATTCATGAGTAAACAATTTTATTTATTCACGAGTAAACAAATAAACATAAAAAAGTCAATGTTTTGATATTATAAACCTTTTTAAATATTTTTAAATTTACATACAAGTACTTACTACCTATGAGATTTGTGCATCATTGTCAATTTTATTTTATATGACTAAGAATAATATAAATCGATAACTTCAAAAAATGTGGGCAAGGATATATTAAAATCAAAAATTTATTTATATGTATAAATATGGCCACGAACTTGTATAACCGAATATTTTGAAATTAAAGTTCTTTCTGAAACTTTATCTAAGCCCTCGATAACATTAAGTGTAAGATACAATTTTATGTTAATATCTTAAACGAAATTAATAATTGTCACACCTTTTTATGAAAGCGTGCAAATGTGTCAAATGCATTCTTTCACCGCGGCGATCTTTCCCATAGATAGCTGAAACTGAAAGTATTAATATTGAAAAAGCAGTGAAATGACATGAAGAGTTTGTGTGAAAAACACAATATCGGTTATCAACCTGCCAACATGGTTCCCGTATGCATTATTGCTTATTTTCACTTTTGTGTGAGACAAGTCCCACGCGACTCAGCATGCCTGGAAAAGTGGAATTTCAATAGATACTAATTTACTCATACTCCAGTATGGAACAATGGAAAACCTACATACTATTATTGAAATAACTACTAATATATTGTTCCAAATTGTGATATGAAAAGCCGTATGAAGAAATTATATGAAAATATTTTGAAAAAAATATTCTTTTAAGTTTTTTGAAACTTTCGATTTGTATTTAAAAAAAATTCAATCTAGATTAACTATGATTTCCCAAATTATATATCCAGACCTAGTTCAAGTGGGTGTGATGAAGTGCTTTTAAGTATTTGAGCTCTGTCAAGATTCCTTTATAAATTTTCTTTATTATTTGATTAATGTATTATTTTATCCAAAACATTAAATGATAAACGTCAATAGTTATCATATATCAGATATTATATTCACGGGACAAACTATATTGCAGATTTCAAAATTGTTCTGTTAATATCCGAAAATTCAAATACAATAAAAAATTCAAATAAATAAAGTATACTACTAGACTACTAGTGGACGTTTAATAATTGAGGATATTTTAGGTGGTGTATTTTTTTAATAATAAATTAATTAAATAAATGCATAGTTTGGCCACCCATTAATGGCAACCATATTTCTTTCTGACAGCAGCTTATTGCTAAATAATAATAAGCAGCTTTTAGTCTATATTAATAAAAATGGTGGTAGCTTAAATGATACCCGAACTATGCATATAATTATTAAAAAAAAAGATAAATTTAGTCCATTCTATAGGTAAAGCTATAACAATACACACATTTTTAGTAGGACTAATAGTTAAATATGTACAGATAGTCAGTAAGGTGGAGTTCAAATACATAATAACTTCCATAATATAATATTATGATGATAAGTGGAAATATTAATTCTAGTATTGATAGATCAATTTGTAAAAAAAATTCATTCAAAAATCTTTGGTTGAATCTACATTTTTTAAAGCTGTGTTATTTTATTAATTAGGTAATTGAATAATTTTAAATCGCACAAAATATTTTTTTTAAAATTAAATACCCACCTTAAGTATTATACTGATAATTTAGTTGATTGATTTTACCAAAGATAATAAATTTTAACCACCATTTTTTTGTTGGTTTATATTGAATTTTTTTAAAAAGTGAAATCAAGCGAATTGACCTTGCCTGTCATGGCCTCTGTTTGACCACAAATATTATTAGGAGACTGTATTTCCTAAACCTTTCACTGTCTACTAATTATCATAAATATTAATTACTATTACGCGATAAGAATTAAAATTACAAAAAACTGGTTGTTTCCAACGGCGATTTATTATGTGAGCAACCTTTTAGTGAAATTAATATGAAAAACGTAGGTATGATACTTTCTAAATAAGGTGCTGCTTATAGTAAGTGTGTGCTAAGCGAATTTTTTGAAATTTTTTTTTTTTAATTGTGAAAGCAATACAAGATCAAAGAGATATGTTCCATTAAGATTGTAGACCTCGGGTTATGCGTACTCAGACCCATTTGTCATTTCTTCGTATGAATAAAAAACATAAAATACAATTCAATCCAACATCTGATAAATCAAGTCCCGCTTTCATCGCCCCGAAAGATATACTATTTTTTCCTTTTCATTTATACGCCGTAAAATTTAAGTACGTCTACGTGTCTTTTCATCGGTAATAATTTAGTCTATTAAGACACGAATTGTGATTAATGTAAGGCAAAAAACGAACTACGTAGTTATTTTGAGAGAGACGTTTCTACCCTCATTTCTCATTATTATATCTGTGTTAATAATTCAACATAGATTGTGTGTATAATTTTTCTATTTCACGGTTTGTTTAGAAATATAAAATGTGAAGGTAATTTCGGCAATAAAATATTAAACTGCATTTCGATCGAATGTGGTGAAAGGTAATATTCAAGAATCTAAGAGCTTGCTCTTAGGTTTCTATTCTTGTGAAAATAAATAAACATTTTTGGCTATTGTAATGCTAAATGAGAGCAGAAGAGATTTCACCGCAACATTGGAGAGCCAAATATAATATAAACCACAAATGAAAATATGTATTTGTATGGGTGTCAAAAAAGATAAAAAGAAGGATATTTCGATATCTGAACAGTGGTTATTAGATGTCAAAAAATATTGCTTGATCGAAATTATTCATATATATACTACTGAGAAATTTATTCATAAATACAGTGCAAATATTTAAATAAAACAACTTTGAATTGATTGATTAGATTGAGCCTTGATTTTTTTAAGTTTTCCTTTCTAAAAACTTGTTGAAAATAATCTAAATTAAAATGAGACTTTCATATGAAAACATTAAAATTATTGTTCAAATTTTATAAGTTTATAACCAACCTAAGGAAAGTTAGTTCTAAAATATGTGAGGTATGAAAATTAATACAGATTTTAAATACAATCATAGAAAATTACATTTATTGGTTATTTTTGAGGGGCATTTTAATTGACATAAATGTTGATATTTTTAAAATCCACACGTTTGTACCATACTACAAAATAACTACATAAGCAATAAACTATTATTTATAAATTATTATTTATAATTTATAATAATAAATCAAAAGCCTCTCATTATCAACAAAATAAGCCTAGAATATTATGGACAAATGAACATGATAGTTTAAATTCATAGTTGGATATTTTGATTGAGTTCTCATACACCGAACACGCAATATCGTAATCAACCAAAATTGGGATAGTAATCAGGTGAAAATCCGAATCATAAAATACTGAAATTGAAACTTGAAGGTGTGAATATTGATGAGGAAATTGTAAAGTTATTGGGACATTGGAAAATCCCGAGGTGACTTTATTTGCCAACACGTCTCTTATTTGCACGGCCGATGAATTACAATTAGAAACACCGGACATTTTATTCAATTCAAATTTACATTTTTAAATATTACATATGCAACTGATATCAGATTTTCAATCTCAACATATGTCACTTTCATAAGAGTTTTCACCTTGAAATTATATACTTTATACAGTTTCAAGGCTGTATTTTTATTTAATTTTAAATAAAATACCTGTAATCGGGTAGGTATGCACCTGTTATATACTTATTATTATAAATACCAGCCATAAAGGTTTTTCGACAAATTAGCACCGTATAATTAATTATCGATTATTCATTTAATTGATACTAGTGAAAATCGTTGGGGAATTGATATATGGAAAAATTGTAGTTTAAAAAACTATTGTTTTATGATAACGAGTGGATGTTATGAAAAAAATATGTTTTAAATATTAATTCATATATTGTACTCACACCTTATTTCCATTTATTGAATACTTTGCATAACAACGAATCGATTTCAAATTCGAAAACCACATAATGTATTTAGTTGGAAGAGTGCCAACGATGATTTGTAAGTAGGCACTTATTTTATTAAATTTGTATTAACAAACCAGCATTTGTTCTCACACTGAACGCATTTCGAATAGAAAATTATGAAAATAATTATATTTACTAATCAGATAATATTGCAATAGTGGCAAAATAAATTTATTTAATTATGAAACCGGTAGAATATAGAGATAAAAATATGCTTATAAGGCTTAATAATATTGCTGATGTATTATCGGATTATCTATGCTTATTTATTATTTCGTTTTTATCTAAAAGAGATAAGAAATGTTTTACGATGCACGTATTAATCAATGTTATTGTCAATGATGATTTTAAAAATAAATAATTTTTAATAGGAATTTCAAAAGCACAACAAATACATAAAATATACAATAATTTTATAAAGTACTAATATAAAAATACACATCCCTATAATATTCTCAGTACTGGAACCGCAGGTTGTGGACCTGCAAATGAAGAAAGACTTTCTCTTTTTCGAATTTTATTTTGAATATTTATATTGTGTTGTTGTTTTGTCTAATTTAGGAGGCATAGTTTTCGTGTTATTGGAAAATTTATCATATTCGACCGGTTTTGTTAATTTACGAGATAACAATAATTTATGTGAACAGATGGTAGGTTGTTTAGGCAATATACATGTTATGAAACAATACATTTTAAATTTTTTTTTTTTTTTTGCATATAAGGGCCCATAAGAGCTTTTTCTACAGACAAGAAAAAAAATGAAAACAAGTATTCAAAAAAAATAATGATTTTTTATAGAAATGTATGTATACAATGTATAAATAGAATGTATATAAAATAAAATTTCGTTGTAGTCTAGGGGGAGAATAAAAAAGGTAGTTAAATGAGGAATACTGTGGATTGAATGGGACATTTAGGCGTTGGGTTAAGTTTGGGGATAATGTGAATAAAAAAAATCGAGCATACATTTTATGTTAAATAAAATAAAAATAATATGTTAACCTATATGGGATTTGAGCGAGCAATTCCTACAAAACTTCCATTTATTTTAAATTCTACCGTGAAATTTAATTTTTCTGCCGATTCGGGCGCTGTTATAGATACTATTGAATGTTACATGATTGATGGCACATTATTTGAAGAAAGCTATAGGCTATTTTATTATTTATAAAGGTGTAAGACAGGAGAGAAAGGCAAAGTCAGATCGAGTATTGATCGAAGTGATTTATGGATCGAATAAAACGAATCACGCGCAATTTCAAGTTCGACAATACGGTAATATAACATGGGAAAACATTATATGAGTGAAAAGAAATCGGACCTGTATTTGATTTATAATCTATTGTATACGTACAAGAACAATGGTGAATTTGGCACATTTGCCTTTTTATGTGGAGTAATTTAAGAGAATCGGTGAAAATACTATTGTGATATATTAATTTATTAACCACAAGCAAAATAATAATTAAGACGTGAAATTATTATGTTAAAAGTTGAATATAAGTGGTCATGGGATTGATAAACAGATCACATAAATAAATCATTGTGGCGTATATAATGAAACAAAAATATCTATTAAATTAGTAAATATACCATAGTTAAATCACTACGGATGACCATTCATTGTTCTTTTATATTAAAATGCAAGATGATGTCATACTTTCAAATTATGTATTGTAGAAATTGAATATTTCTGATGCAAATTATTGGCCTTTCAACATTTACTCACTACCTGAGAGGATTTCAAGGCGATCCAGGTTTCGAGCAGGTCATTTAGATTTTAGACTCGAGCCTCCTGCGTCATATTATTATGACTAAATATTACATCAAAACCTTAATATTTTGTGTCCGCATTTTATGACTCAATAAATTATTTTGAGTATAAAATAAATTAAATTAAGACAACACAATACGATGTGTTGTTGTTTTTTGTTGCAAATCTCACATGTTCTTCAAATAACAAACGAGATTTTGAGGGTCAGAATAACTGGTTTTATCGTGGTAAGTATTGACGATAGATAAATATTTATTTATACTCGTATCATAAAGTCATACAATTTCAATTATCTTATTATCTTAAGAGGGTATATAAACAGCCTGGATTATCCTGAAATGGTAAGTTAGAGAACGTTTTTACTGAAAAAATAAATAAAATTACAATGGTAAAAGTAACAACATAAATTAATGGGTTTTCTATGACTTCTTTAATCTGTCTCTTCCTTTGTTTCTACAGAGACCTACCTGTTCTTGTGTATACTTGTGTACCATGCAGCCTAATATTCAACTCTTACTATTTCTTTTATCTATATTTTCACAGATGTTTCATTTTCTTCTTTTTTCCTATCGATGAGGACTTAGGTTTATCATCTTTTTATATGTATTGGATTTGAATAAATAAATATATTCATTATGTATAATATTATGGAATATATCTGATGTAGGTGCATTATTTTAATGTTTGATCAGAGTTTGCATTTTATCCAGAATAAAGTTAAATTATTTTTAAAAAATATGACAAAAAAATAAAATCTAAATTAAGGTATGATAATTTATTAAAATCTTTTAGGGGAATGTTATAAAATAAAAATATAATTCACTTTCTCCCTGCCCTTATCGGTTAAATAACGAGTATTGTATACCTTTTGAATAAAGATCAGGTAAAAGTTGATTGTGTCAGGTATTCAAAAAACAGTCATTAATATAAATAAAGTAGTTGATTTGTCAACAACGACAGTGGTAACAAGTATCTTATGACATAATATTCATGGGAACTACACACAAGCAGTTGCACAAGCATGGGACACAACGAGACAATCAACGTATAAGATTAGAGTTTATTATTAGCAGACTCATTGCAAAAGGCAAGCAATGTGTTATCAAATGAGGAAAAAAGAGCATTGCGCAAAGTTCGACGCGGTCAATTAATTAAGTTGCATACAATTATTATTACGTGCAACATTTGGGCCGAGACGATACGGGTTTTGTGAACAAGTTCGATTGTATAATTTAATGTGTTTTGCAGCAATCAAATATGATTAACTACATATAAGCCTGTCTTTCTTTCAAGCAGCTAACAAAAAAACCAAGTACTGCTAAGATAATCTGAGATCGTGAAGATAATTCCATACGGACGGGTGGGATTTTTCAAAATGATTATCGTACATTTTTTATTCGTAAATTGCAGCAGTTCAGTGATGAAAGGAGACTTCACTTGCAAGTTTTCTTGGTTAAATATTTCTCATTTATTTGTTAATACTGACATATTATTTCAAACTATTTTTAAGGTTAGCAATACGTATTTCATCCGCGTGAGAGACTCAGAATCAAAAGCTCCCAGATAGCTCTTCTTGGAAAAATTGTTTTATTACTATGAATTTACGATTTAGATTTGAGAGAATCCGTGAAATATTATTGATAACCAATCATTGAAAAAAAACTACATTTTGATTTTGAGACCCACATATGTATATCGTAGCCCGATTTACGAAGCAGAGGATAAATATGAATTATATAGTAAGTTTGAATTAAAAAATACATAATTCGATAGGTTATCGAGATTGGAAGATCGTGAATAATAATATAAAAATCGCTATTGACTGTTTCTATTATGGATTACTCTAATTTAGTGAATTTTGCGATTTAATACTGAAGCCATTATTAAGTTGGGCAGGGGGTAATATTTTTTATGAAATAAGATATTTTATAATATGTTTATTACATGAATGCAAAGTGCAAACACACACTTTTAATAATCTGGCTATCTTTTTTAAATTTGAATAATTATTATGCAAATTCGTGTGGTGAAAAAATGAAAAATCAAAGAGTGAATTACTAAGCTAATGATTGTTTAATTGGCATCTTAAATACAATATGAATAAAAATCTGTTTAGCCAATGATAATAATTATGGGAGGACAAAGTGTTGAATCTTGCATTCTATATTAAATAGTGATCAAAACTACAGCTTTTTAAGCTGTTAATAAATGTTAAGATATGAGATGAGAGATACCATTTATTCAGTCGCTGGACTTCAGCAATTACTTTAATTGGTGGCCCGTCAGTACATTATGTATCCCGAGAACCAGAACATAATATTAATATGGAGGCATTCATAAAGCATACCAATCAAGACAACCGGATGAAAGTGAATTGATATCGAGGAGCATGTGTAATTAATTCATTAAACTCAAATGTCAAATACTGGGAATACTAACAATTATTTTATATAAAATGGTCGTATATAATCTCAAAGAAATTAATTAAAAACTATTCCTATGTGATTGCAAAGGATGTGCTTATAAGGTGCACAATAAGATCGTTATTAATTAAATTCGTATCGAAAATGGTATGGAGTATGTAAGACACATCTGATCATTATTAAAATTATAAAACATCGACAAAAAGGTGCACTGATTGATTCATTGAGTGAAAGTATCTACGGAAAAAAACATTTATGAAGAGAAATTCATTTGATAACTGATTAAAGTACCTTACTGGATTTTAAAAGCAATATTAATATAGACATACAAAATGGGCACTAATTGCCACGAATGTGAATGTAGTTTTTGTCTTGTTTAGAAGATTAGTCAAAAAAGAGTTCACACGTGTTTGTATAGTAAACGAAGTTCACAAAAAAAAGCGTAATTAGAGAAAGCATTTCTATTCGTCAATTAAATATGCCACTATAAAGTTTAATTACTCTCATTCATTCATAATAAAGAGAAGTTATTGTATTTGTCGTGTGACCGTGACCTTCCATTCATCAATTTCGGTGAGAGAACAATGAGGATATTGTGTGGGATTTTATAATAATTTGATACGCATGTATTGTAATTTCACAATATCTAAATTAATAACTATTGAAGAAAATATTGTACCTAAAAATGTGTAAAGCGTTTTAAATTGTAAGTTTTTATGGGAAAATGCAACAGTTATGAAAAAAGTCAAATCTCCTCGCTTTTCGATCGAATATAAATAAATAAATCAAGATGAGTGTAAATATTAAGAAAAAGAATATCAACACTAATTGAGAATTATAAAATGATTATGAGGGTAAGGAATACACGTTTTCAATTTTAAAAAAGTATGTTTAAATAGAGGTAAGTTAATATAAACGGTTGTGATTGGCAATATAGTAACATAATATGATATTATTGATTTGCGGTGAAACTAATAATGGTCGTTGCTAAATTAGATACCTCTGAAACATGTGAAAATTTAAAAATGTCTTCTACAATCATAAGAAACAAGTGGAATTATGCATCTCAAATGTATTAATTTGACTAATTATCTTATAAAAAACAAAAGTCCTTATTATTATAAATGCAAGATATAACTTATTTTTCAAACCACAAGTAAAAAAATTGGAACCTCATATAAATATGTATATAATTTAATAAAAAAGACTAATTGTTATAAGCAAAGGTATACTTTAAACCATTGAATTTACGTCATATTTGAGAGTGTTTTTAAATTGATGCGTATCTTGTGCAAGTTTGTTATTACGGCGGGGTTGAAAAAGTGTCAAGTGTAAAATTTCTCGCAGAATATATGTGTTCAGCTGACCTTTAAGTTAGTTGGGCGGTCTCTGGAGAAAGTTGTGAACCGTAAATTGATGATGAACGGTGGATTTGTGAGGAGTTGTCGTATAATAATATAAGAAGAAGCAGGCGAGTAAACAAGCAGGTGTGGCGGACATTGTCCTTTGGCAAGTGGAGACGTCCGTACCAAGCAAAACAGCCTTCGCATATTATACATATTTAACACTTATCTAATAATTATAATATACTATATTATACCATAATCAAATTAAACTAAATATGTATAACCCCAATTATTAGGAATCACATTTAAAATTTCCTAAAAAGAATGTATTTTTACTTTTGTATAAATTAAGATGATTACATTTAAGTTATGGATATTTCTGAGTGATGATTTTCATCATTTAAATGTGTCCTACTGACTTTATAGAGGATGTGATATCATTTCAGTTGACAGGTGGTCATGGTTTATGGTTACAGACAATATGGTCGTGGGTTCGAATTCTGATTGAATTAAAAAGAATAAATGTAATTCAATCCGCCATTATTACTGGAAGATCTGGAATTTATTTATTTACGCCTCGAGGAGATTTTTACAGTAATGAAGAGAGATGTACACGTCTATCGAGATTTGATTTAGAGCGCTTAAACAATTAGTGTTGTATCACTCAGACTCTTCTACTTGGTTAGCCATCTTATATTTTATTTATTATTAAGAGAAAACAGTTCTTTGGAATACCAGAGAGCCTACATCTCTGATGGAGCTTTTTTGAGTGGGTTTTTATAGAAAACAACGTGTTAATTGTCTGTCGGTGATCCTATTACTATTACTAGTTACACAGGTCGCCGACAGAGCGGCTCTGCCCGACTTAATAGTCACCTCAGTATTAACCTAACAATCGAGGAAATCAGAGTAAACCTGGATAAAGATGATGAATCAGGATATTTATTAATATTAGTCGTAAATCACCGATCAAACCAATTTAATTTATTTTTACTTGAGCGGGATTTGAACCCATGAATATTAATAATAAATTAAGATCATCCAACCGATATATTAGCGGTGGTGTAACTGGATCTTTAAATACCAAGATGGCGGGGCAAGCAGATGAGTTTGATAGAGTCAACACTAATTGTTTCACTCGGAATCGTCTACTTGGTCCGCCATCTTGATATTTATACATCCAGTTGTATAGCCTGCTAATACATATTAAATATATTGGTGGTTTCGGATCATATCGATCCAAGTACTAGGTGATTATTTAACCTTATTCTTAAATATAATTTCATAATTAATACAACTTTGTTAGTGTTTCATATAATTCGTATAATAAAGAGAACAACGCATGTATTTTGAATCAATATTTATGGTCTAACAGCTGTGCAGCGTTCATTGGTTCGTTCCCCAGAAACATTAATCAAATAATTGATAATTCAAGCAGACGAAGTCATATATAATTTGGGTTGGAATCAGAAAAAAGGTTATTAGCGAGGAAAATGTGACGGGTCAAAAACCTATTTTCGACAGTAAAACGTAAGTTTGTCATACAAAAGAGTGCGACAAAGAAACGTTCAATGGAGCGATGTCAGTGAACTTCGGAGATCATTTACCGCATCTAAAGAGGTTCTTTAGTATGTGTATTATACAAACTAATGAATGAGATCATTATTACAATATGCAAAAAAAAGCATTAGCTTGAGTGGAAGTTGTAGAAGTGCTAAAGTAGTAGTAGCCTAATACGATTATGTAGATTTTGCTGGATGATATTTCATATTAAATAGAAAAATGACTTAAGAATGGACTATACTAATATAATTACCAAATATTTTTAATGTCTATATCACGATAAAATATTAATTGATTGATGAAACAAATAAATCAAAAATTAATTGGATTTTATTATAAAAAAACATAGCAAGTATCTTGTTTTATCAAAAAAATATAATAATTGGTCAAAATGAAAACGATTTGAAGAAATATAAATATTTTAAATATGTACCTACAAGCAGAATTTTTTATTACGAATAAATAATATTTTCCCGTCTTTGAATAAAAAAGCTAGATTCACAAAATACATATGTGTAAATAATTTATTAAAAAAAATCAATCGAACCACGGAGCTAAAGATTATTACTGATCAAAAATGAAGAAGGTCAGGGGGTAATTATGGTAAATTTATATAAAAGTTATTTACCATAAAATGACGAGGCCACCTTACAAACCACAGCCAGGCATGTACACATTAACTGTAAATAAGCCGATGAGAAAATGAAACAATAAGTGTACATGTGAAAACAATCAATACATAAAATAATAAATAATAATACATAAATAAAGCGAAGAAGGAATTTGCATGCATTTCAACGAGGCTGTAGTTTGCACACGTGTTGCTTTACAAATGGAACCATTGTTCTCCATGTTTAATACTTATACAGGAAGTTTATACTGACTTTAGGACTACAGCTTCCGTTTTATATTGGCAACAGATTGATTAACCAATCGAAAATAGACGAACTGTGATTATTTATTTAGAATAACGGCATTCTAACCCACCCCGTTATGTTTGGCGACTTGAATTACACGTGTGAGCAATTGCTATACTAAGGTATTTGATTACGTATATTACTGGTGAATATTTAATCATATGATTTTATTTACAGGGATATGATTCAATTATGTTATTTTAATAATATGTGAGAGGGCTTTTTCCCACATATATTCAGGAAATAAAGTGAATGATTCACTTTGCGGTCATTTTATCATTTGTTGAACGCAATGATTAAATACCTTTGTTTCCCATCAAAAATAAAGAACATTCAATTCTCACCTCAGACTTTATTTTGATCAGCATCTGAAACAACAACAGGACAAATTAAAAATATGTATATAACAGAATATCGATATAATGTATTGAATTGATTTTTCCCTGCTTCCGCTTTCTTGGAACACAAAGATCTCTTCCTACATCAATGGCAGATTATAATCTTATAAGAATATAAATTAAGAACGTATTATTTGAAACAATGCATATATTAAATGACAAGGTGGAAAAACCATGCCACACCTGATCGATCATCAAATAAAAACGTAGTAGTGACAAAGTCCTTGTCTGTTGTTTTTTGTATATTTATTCAACGCAAAAATTATTAATACTTGACTATGTGCAGTCAATCGTGATAAATATTTAAGCAATTTTATATTCATTAAATAAAAATAATATCTCATTGGTATAATAAAAAAAGTATTTGTATTCAAATGTGCTTTATAAAAAACCAAAGTAGAATAGAAGTGGGCCATGCCGTGATGACAGAGATGACGCAAGATATTATATTGCTTCGGGCAAACATTACCAAAATTATTATCAACCAACATTAAAATAAACACGTCTATTTTAGAGCAAGAATATACAGGTAGAATAAAATTATGTCGATATTTTTAAAAGATCTCTCAGAGAGTACGGCTCTCTCAAACTGAGAGAGCCTTACTATAAGATAGATGAAATAATGTCGCTTAGGTTTGAAAAATCAATATTAGAAATAATTCTAAAATCGTGGGTTCGAATCTCGCTTGAATTGAAAACAATAATCCGACCAGCTATTGCGATTGAAAGAAAGTATATAAAATATAATATTAATAAAATCCCGATAGATCTAGGTTTACTATGATTTCCTTGGATACTAAGACGATTATTTAATAAAGTATGTAGTTATTACTCAGTTGTTGACCTTGTGTCTCTTAAATAGTTTTAAAAAAGATTCCCAACAGGTTTTATTTATACAAATCTACAAAATATTAATATTGAATACAGCCCCTAGAGGAAAAAATATTATCATTTGAATAAGTATACGTCATCTATAGTTTATTAAGGTACTGACAGGAAATAAATGGAAGTTTTATGATCATAAGCAACTGAAGCTAAATAATTTGTGATTATTGTATAAGGCAAACTTAGGTACATTCATATATATTTGGATTAATGTAATAATTTAGTTATAAATATATATAATAATTATATGAAATTGACTAAACTTTTTTTTACAAAAATAATAAATGTCTTGCATTAGTACATATTACGTACTATATCAGAAGTGGAGAAAATACACGAGCTTAAGTTTGAGAGGTAGTAAGTACTCAAGTAGATGGTAGGAAAACACCTTTAAGTCATCATAAAAACAAAGAGATTATTTCACTCAACGGATGAACAAACATACTAGACGTCATTAACGATGACCGAGAGCCGTTCAAATAGATTTTTTGTATAAGAAAGTTATAGAATATACCTAATGCGCATCTTAAGGTATTCAGAGATTTCACATAGTAAAAAGAAGCATTCGTCAATAAGTTGAACGAGGTTGAAATTAAAAAAAAAAACAATCAATCGATCATATTATGCGCTTTCGAATTCTTTCATAATAATAGATTTTTTAAATGGGCAAAGTACGTATTTGTAATATAAAATGTCGAAATTCAGATAAATTTTAAAATAAAAAATTGTGAAAGAGACAAAGTATTTCAGTGAAATACTGCATAATTGTTACGATGAATGACTATAATTTAAGTCCTTGAAATATTAATTCGATTTTATTGTTTGAATTTTGTGTTCAAAATGATAAACCAGAATATTAATTATTATTATTTCTAATGCTTGCATAATGTATCATTTAATAATCGCAAGGTTTATTTGTAAATGGTATTATAATAAGGTCGACTGGGAGATTTTATACAAAATCTGACATAAAAATATTGACAAGGTAAACTTAGAAAGTCGATGCGACGCTAAACCAATACCGGAATTCGATATTGACATTCGAGAATTTTTAATTTAGAAATCGACCGAGCCTCATAAAACTGCATCAGAGGTAGAAATAGTCTTCATTTGGTATCTTCTCTCTTATCAATAAAACAAATGTTTGAAGAGAACGGTTTTTTCCATTAAAACAGTTCTTTAAATTGACCGTTTCTTACGCTTCAATTCTATGTACGAGTTTCGAAACATTAATTTGACTTCGATTTTTGTGCAATGCGGTTAACGGTAAATATGTAGATTATAAAATTGATATTTCAAAACAGAAACACTTCTTAAAACTCGTCCCTTTACTTATGGAGCAATAAAATTAAAAAGCGTATAAGTATATATCTTATCGAAACTATCGATTTTACCGATTTTTTTTCAATCCTACATACAATTTAGCTGACAACTTTAATTAATAGTGTCTTTTGAATTTAACAATAAAGCAGAAATATGATTAAAAAATATACATAGAAATAAATTGGTCTGTAGATTGGAGATTTCTCACTTAAATATCACATAAAATACTGTGGTTATGGGTTCAAATACCGCTTAAATTTAAAAAAAAATTATTGCCACTGGAAAATCGGGAATAATATTAACAAAATCCCGATCGATCATCTCAATTTCTCAATCAATCAATCTCAACTCTCTGATATTTACACAAAATATCATATACTTAAACATATTATAGCCATGGTTCAAACTATAAAGCAAATTCCAAAAATAAAATAAAATGAATAGAATAATACATTTTACCACACAATAAAGCTGCTTGGCCGAGGTTTGCTAATTAATTTAATATGGTAAATGAAGCTGGAATAAGTTTTTAATATTCTACTTACATACTATGTATGTGTTGTGATGTTTGCGCGTAAAGCAGAATTTCCATCTGCAATATGAATTAGATGATTAAAATAAAGGGGTTCGTTAGAAATCCAATATGATTCGTTATGGGTAATCAGACTTGATTATCAGAGCACTTTCGGTATACTCTTTGATATCTGTCAGAATAGAACACTCCTTGATGATAATATGTATTATGGCGGCGGACGAATGTTATCTAAATATACTTTGACATCAAATAAGATCTCTTTGCATAAAGAACGACTACAGGATGTAACGGTATTTAGAGTGACGTCTTCCATATGAGAGCATCGCGCTTTCAATATTCTTTTGGCAAACCTTGTCTTTGCCGATTAGCGATGGACTGACTAAAGAACAGTTTGAAAATCACCATAATAATAAAGTAACACCAACAAGTATTTTCTTCATATTGATCGTATGGCTTATAAACACTAAATATCGTCATGGTAACAAACGACCTTCATACGTGAATATGACAACAACGATAAGATTTTATTGTAATAACTAAGGTAATTTTAATAAAAAATGGTTTTAGGAGAATTATTAAGTGTTTTTTTATCAATTAGAAGAATAATTTTTCATCATCAAAATAAATATCTCTAAAAATATTTAATATTTTCAATAGTTAATGTTTTTGGATTTGTTATAATAATGTGACATCTTAATTTCTTTTGAGACTAATAAATATAATTTTATTATATTGAAAATAAAACTACCTATTATATATTATAATATGTATATTTTGTAATGCATTATTTATTTATTTAATGGCTTGATTTTTGACATGTTTAGAAAAGGAAGAAAAATATCGATTGATATTACGATTTATTTATTTACAAATTAATTTCAATTCATATTATGACTAAACACGAGAGTTAAAATAATTAAAGAGACATTGCTATATATATTTTTTACACTTATCCACCTTTACCCTAATTTAACTATGAATACATTTTATCTAGATTCATGGATTTTAAATACTTAAAACACTCCTATTCATTCAAATTTTTCTTCAAATCTGCATTTTGTAGTTTATTTTTGTGATGACAAGATAAAGGGTCACATAGATATTAGTTTTTGTTAATGTGTTTACAATAGTAAAATATTTCACAATGTACATTTTATTAAATGATAAATATTATGAAGGTTCACTTAGTGAAGTTTAAAAATAGGCAAAAACTATAACATCTTATTGTAGTGGTATATCAATTTTTAGCCCTATGGCTTTAATGCTCTATAGCATGAAACAGTGTCGTTTTCATGTCTTTTCTTAGATCTTGACTAATATTTGTAACCTGATATTACTATAAATACAATATGCGAGGTAGTCATTACATTATACCATATCACGACCAAGGCTGCCTACACACAGTTTTTGTCCTCTTTATACGAATGACCTGACATGAATAATGACGTCATACTGCAGATAGGTCACGACTATTGCCATTGTGACACATGACATTATGTAAGTGTCAAATCATTTTAATAATAAACTATATCACGACAGCTATACTAATAATACATCGTAATCGATATTTACAATTCGAACGTGTATAATATTGTATTTTTACTATGTGATTAAAATGTGATTATGTTTGCTAAATATTATCTTTAGTACTTGATATCCTAACTATTTGCTTGGTCAAGTAATGTTTTGCTTACACCCACAGTACGTGTTAATTTTGCACACGGAAGCAATTAGGCACTTATTATTATTTTGTGGAAAGTACGGAAATCTCGAAGTTTATTCAAAAAATTTCTCAACACCAAAACGGTATTTGCTAAATGTTTTTAAAGTCCCGGAGTGAAATTTGTAAAGGTGGGGTACTTTCACAATTTATTTGCACCTTTTCGCCGTGTTTATTTAAAATATCATATTTAGTAGAATTTTATAACTAATTTGTTTTGTGAAAATTTCATCAATAGGGTAGTGGAAATTTAATATGTAACGAAAAAAAATTGATCGTTTAAGACAGAATTTTTAGTATTAATATAAATATGTCAAAACCATTTGTTGGAAGTGAAAATGGTTGATATTGTAATTGAATTTGTAGAGATTAATTAAAAATTCAATATAAATGAGGAAAAATTATGTGGGAAAAGGTCAATATCATGATTTACTCCCAAAAAAAAGACATCAGTTTATAAAGAAATTAGAGAAAACACTTAAATTATTAAATAAATGAAAATAGCATCTAATGGTTCACAATAATTTGGAAAATATGGCTAAAAGGCTTCTTATTGATCATAATTGTTAATCGACATGTCTAGTGAAGAAATTTGTCGTAATCGATTTTGATAAATGAAAGGCTTTGGCGCTGAAAATAAAGAATATTTCATATTTACATCAACTGATTTTTAACCTAACCTAACGAGGCAATTTATCAGAATAAAAGGTTTAACTCAAAATTGTATTGTATGTTTAAAACTAGGTTAATTTTCTAGATACCTAGATTACGTAGAGATGTAATGTGGCTTTACCACCCGTGTAGTATTCTTTATAGCTGTGTTATTTTTTAATATAATAGATGAGGCATTTATCGAATGTCACGCGATCGCTTCATTTAAAGATGGTGGGCTCATTCCCTTGGGAGAAGAAAGTGTTGCTGGAGTCTCCGTAGACTTAGTTCACGATGGAAGGTCAGCCTTGACAGAGAGAAGCTGCTTCTTCGATAAATTCAACAAAACCAACTAAAGACTTCACGATCGAAGCCGGTTTAAATGTCAGACATGCCAATTTGCCACGTGCAACAGGTGTACTAAATACCTGTCCTATAATAAATACACTATGCATTTTTAAATCGTCTTCAATGATTGAATGTAGTAACGATTGCGCTTACCCAATGTTTTATAATATTATATGTAAAATATATGATACAAGAAGGAGAAATCCGTGTCAACTTAATTATTGGCCATTACTCTTCTGATAACGTTAATTTCATATAAGTCTATTTTTACTCTATCAATCGCTTGTGAGGGATTACATTTTAGGATCTTGTGCCATATTTATTTATTTTTTATTCCTACCGATACTGTAAATGAGATATAAACAGAATGAATAGTGAAAATCTGGTCTCACATTTGAACCAAAAACAAAACGTCCTAATATTATTAAGTCCATTTTTCCAAATTTCACAGGAGCGACAAACAACTGATTCAAGCTGAAAGACGCAGACTTAAAATGAAAATAAATTTTTATTTACCAAATTTCATAAAATATTTTTCACACTTTTATGAAACCCATATAAAATGGAGTAACGTTTATTTATTGCGTTCAAATAGGTGCATGGAGATGCAAATTACAATATTTGTTAAACAACAACTTTTTTGGAATCCACAATGAAAATTCCGACTAGATGCAATTCAAATCTTGAAAAAAAAACATATTTTGGAGTTACGCGGTCTGCAAAGAAATCTAACGATATTATGTATAGACTTTATTTTAAATACACGCTTACTATGATTTACTTTTTTAGATTGGGTGTTGGAATCAGGTAATTTTTGTAATGTACGTCTTTTTAATTCAAATTAATATTAGTTTAATCGGTTTCCCAAGCTGCCATTCAATCTCCACTATCGTAAAAATAATAAAAAAATACTACTTTGACTAGTAAAATTATAAAAGAATTTTTAACACAATACATATTGTAATTGCCAACAATAGTAATGTTCCGAAATTTGAGTCAGCGGAAAACGATTTGCGGTCGCGAATAAAAGCTCAACAATATATTTTAGCATCAATCTCACTTTCACAATGAGCATTTTAGTTAATGTTTCCTCACGGACTGGAAAAATGAGATGTAATAAAAACACAAATGCGTAGAAATAAGACAACATCAATGCAAATGAACCGCCTCGGTACAGTTTCAGAACTTTCCCCGTGAAAACGATCCGCCGAGATAAATTATTATTTAATTCTGTCCATAAATTTTAAGTGTTCTGTAGAATAAAACTATATTATACATAATTTATATGAAGTCCGTACAAACGAACATTAATTTAGTAGATACTGCAGATGGAAATATTTTCACTAGACGTGTTCAATTCACAAGTCGTGTTACTTAGAGTTGACAGATCTATCTAAATTAATCACCGTGGTGGATATTTTCACAAGAGATTGAAAATTATTTATATGAATATATCGGTTTATTTATAAATATTTATTTCAGTTAAAAGCGTTAAATGATAACCAGCAATGATACAATTTCACGGTATATGTATTCGATATTTACTTAATCAAATTTTACAGCATATTAGTAAAAAAATCACGTATAACAACTACTATTTCATAAAAAAATATATATTGTAGCAAAAACCGATATATTTATTACAAAAATTCTTATTCAATATAAGTATCGCGGTCAGAATTGGTAACCCCTGACCTTTATACATGATAAATATTGATAAGGATATAATAATATAATATGCAATTTGTTTCAATGACTAATAAATACGAATTATACAGTGTATTCCATTCTAAAATTATAAATAAAAGTCTATCAAAAATCATGGAATTAATAGAGTAGCCTATGAAGTATTTTTTTAATATATTAAATGTAAATACGAGCAATGTATTAAATTTAATATTATAGAATCCGACGTATCTTAAAACAGATGAGGAACTCTCATATGAAAATTTATAAATACGTCATTATTCTTAATATTTTCAAAACAATAACATCTTCATTATTGAATAAGGTAGTGTTTAAATTATAGAAGATTTTATAAATATTATCGAAATCCATCCATCGTAATTTAAGTGAATGATGGCAATCTCTTTGATATTGAATATAAATAATTCAAGCAAATACAGTTTGAAAGTATATGTATTGGCATGTGGTGAAAGAGGTTCTTTAAAGACCAGGTAACAGCTTCATTAAAATCCAATATCAGATATCTCTCCTTATGATGATGAAACGCATTATTTAGTACACTTTCGAGAATCTCTTAGCACTGTGTATAATAGCAAATATCTAATCAGCGTGTAGTGGAAAACGTGTCCGGAAAACTGTGTCAAATGTGTAATCATCACCGCATTATGGAAATGCCTATCGCATCAATGACCAACCTGTCATTTTATATTCAAAGTGACCGTTTATGACGGGTTTTGAAGATCAATAAAATAAATAGAAAATGACAATTTAACGATGTTTATATATACGTGATATTAATATATACGACAGAGCGTAAATTAAGAAGGTTAACAACAATGTATTATTATTATTAATGTTATGGGCACGTAATATAAAAATAATATTAAGATATATTGTTTTCAATTTTGATAAATACACATTATCCTGTATATTTAGAAACGAAAATCCATTACATTATTATACAGTAACTGAGAATATTTTAAGGTGTCACAAGAATAAGTGAAAAAAATCATATTTTTATCATTATAAAATTTAAAAAAAATACTGCTTTTGGAATAGAGCAATGCCAACTAATAATACATGTATTATTAGTAGGCATTGCATAGAGTTTGAGCCACCATATTGGAATCAGCTGTTTCTGTGAAGTAAAAATATTTGTTTTAAAAATATATATATATATGTTTTTGCTTATATTTGCGATTCCATACCACCCCCTAAAATATTCTCAGTTGGATCAAATCCACCCTCCACCCCGTATAAATAATTTTGAAAATTTTATTGAAGGAAACAATTTATTTTTGATGGTATCTATAAATCTTGATATTTTGTATTATGAATATGATACATCATTGAGCTCTAAATTACTTAGTTTATAACACATGGATAATTAATAATTAAGATATGAAAATATATGGATTCTTATACATACATATTAATGTTTATTTAACTTGTGTCAATTTTGTAGTATATTAAGACTCATATAAATAAAGTGGATTTTTTTTAAATCATACAATTTC